>JALBCR010001199.1:0-54867 GCA_030710515.1 Abscondita cerata
TGTTACTTCGTTCGGTTACGTATTGCTGCCAGATCCTCCAGCGATAATATACCATTTTGGTCTCAATTTTAATTTCAGGATTTTCTTTTTAAACTCACTGAAAAGCTCATTTAAATTACTCAAATGAAATCTCTTTCTCTACAAATATTAGTACCATTTTCTTTCACAGCAACACAATCTTTTTCTAGGCATCAAACGACCTTTTTGTATTTGCTATTATCTATCAAATTATTTGCATTTTCTTGTGCAAAACAGGTAAGATTCCCTGTTTTTGTACTAATTGTCTTGTTATTTTAACTAAGCGTTCTGACAATTTGGCAGTAAACTGATAATCTTGATCTTTTCTACTTTATTTGAAATCTCACATTTATTTTTTAGGTTTTCAATCAAATCTTCATATTCTGTTGGCAAATTTCGTGAACTAGTTCCTGGGTTTAAACTAATTTCTTTTGAAAGGAGATTTCTAAATTTCTTTCAATTGCACAGTTGATTGTATTTTCTTCCTCCAATTAGGTTTCTAATTTTAAAGTTAAAGTCCTTAACCTTTTAATTGAAGTTGAAACTTTCAATTTTGGCTTTCAAAGCAGACGCCTTCTTCTCTTCATTTAATTTCCTAATTTTACTTGCAGGAGATACACCAAGGATTTTACAAGTCTACTTTTGTTGTTGTTTCGTCTAAATTACAAAATTCCTCATCTGAACTATCACTAGCCCTATCTTTGTTAGCCATAAATACCTTTGTATAACAGGTTGAAGATAATGATTTCCCTGGTATTAGGTTAATGACAGGATTTTCATTTTTAGAGGATTGATCTAGAGTTATTTCTCTCAGTCCTTTAGTTATAGGCTCTTGTGTTTCCTGAAAGGGTCTAAACAAGATTGTCCATACAGCTGATGAAATTTTTTTAAGTATTTTACTTCATGTACTTACAGCTTGATTTAACATCTGGGTGAATTAGTAAAAATGCCAATTGAACATAAATATAATGAACTCTCCTTTAACATAAATTAGCAGCTTCTTTAAAAAAATCTACTGACAAACAAACATAACTACAATAAATTCTTTTTAATGCAGCTAAAATAAGAGCTTCTTTAAAACAAATAAAACTTAAGTAAACAAAAATAAATCAAATCTTCTTTTATATAACAAATACTGTTTCTTTCAAGTTAATTTAGAACCTTTTTTAACTTATTTTCATAAACATCGACTTCACTTGGAAACTCGTAATATGTACGGTCGCCCTGAATTTTCAGGCTTGGATTAGGCAGCTTACCTAAAATATTTTCTAATGGGACATCGGACACATCTTGTTCATCTGGAATAAAGGTTTTACCTGTGCCACCACAAACTTTCAGGCACATTATTTAAATTTCGCCGTGTTCATCTACAGATTTTGACATATTGCTGCATGTCGATATTCATTTTCCGACTAAATTCGGAATAAAATTTTGCTAAGATAAATCTCCAGGTTTGATGGATTCTCCTCTGCTCAATTTTGGAAGGAGTTCTTCCTTAGAGGTCTGAATATACTTCGCTGCAGCAGAAGTTTTCTCTTAACATTTTCAGCTGTATTTCTGTCGAACAGCTTGGTTCATCAGTGAAAGTAACGTTATCGTTATGCTCCATTTCCGTCTCAGTATCAATGTTTGCTCTTTTGATTACTGCAAGGTCAGCTAGTGGTTTCAGAAACTCTTCAGACCACATCTAACATAGTGAGATCACATTCTCCTAAAAATCTGATTTTGAGGTTCTGACCACAATAGTTGGACACTTGTCTGAAACTTCAAAAAGTGTCTCTTTGGAGTTTCGTCAAATCTTCATATCTTCCCAGAATAATTTAAATATGACGATTGATTAGCAATATTGTCCTTCGAAATAAACCGTGAACGCCAATATTTCTATCTTTTAAATACTCATAAAAATCTTTGGCTGAAGTGATGTTTACCTTCCTTGATTTAACACCTATCCAAACCGTTCTTTTCACAGTCACCATCAACCGCACCTTCACCATGTGATGCGGCAAAAATTCCACTGGAGTAGAGTTGCTCCAGCATACTCTTGGAGCTCATACAGTGAAGACAATATAAATTTATTCTTAAACTGAACTGCGCGATTATCATAAAGATGTAGAGTTTTGTTTTGGGATTGGTGGCGAGTATATCTTTGATGTAGGCAAAAATTTCCAAACTGTTTGTTTAGAATGAGCTGTTTTCGTTGCCCCAACGGTGCTACAGATTTTTGTTTCGCCAGCCAACCAGATACAACAAGTAAATATAGTAACCTGTTTATGACTCCAATGTGCACTTTAGTTTCGTCTTGGTGCACGAGTTCATAGTTTTCTGCAAGTCTATCTGTATCACAGCTTGATTTCCTTGGAGTTCCTTTTCTTTCCTCAAAATAATCTAATTGCATTTTTTTGTGTAACGAGTGAAGTCTAATTTCCCACTGCCTTCTAAGTTTCATTTGTAGAATTCTTCTTTTGCCTTTTGTGCTTCCGCCCTAATTACTTTTGGTACCTTCTCCCTATTCTTCCTCCATCAGTGTATATGTTTTAGTTTATTCGTATACCTTTTCCTTAAGTAAGTTTTTCTTCTTGTTTTCCTTGTCTTCTATATCAGTGTTGTCGTATTTTCCCCATCAGCAAGTAGTGATCGCTGTATATTTCAGGACCTCTTCTTACCCTAACGTCATTTATCATGTTTCTTTTGTCTTTTCTATTAGTATATAGTCGATTATTGATTTTCTTCTCTATTTTTAACTTCCTAGTATATTGATGAATCTCATTATGTTCATTAAAGTTTGTAACAATGTATTGGTTTTCTCTGCTGAAGTCAATTATTCTATTTCCATTGTTGTTTCTTTTTTCTTCCTCCGTATTTACTGAATGCCTCTTTGTTCTCTACGTTGTCATCTTCATTTGGCCCATAAGTTGCTTCTATTATTCATTGGCCTTCACCTAGTTCTGACATTAATCTTTCATTCATACATGACATTTGTAAACCTTGTTCACCCAGTTTTGTTTTATAATACATGCTATACCTCCTTTTGTTCTTTGAGTTGCTGATACACCACTGTATATCATTAAGTAATTTCGTTCTAGTTGAATTATCCCTTTCCCCTTTTTCTTAGTTTCTGTTGCTGCTAGTATTTCAATATTTACATTTTCCATTTCATTTATTATTTCTTTTTCTTTTCCTCTTAGTCCTCTTACATTTCAGGTTGCCAGGTTCGATATTTGGTCTTTTATTTTTCCTTTTCAGTTCCTCTACATCTTTCTCATTTAATTGGCTATTATTTTGGTATTTTCGGTTTAGATATCTTTTCTTCATATTTGTCTTTTAATTTGCCTTGGTTTTTGCTTTCCTATCCTTACTCACGCCAGTTTTCGTTACCGATAATCCGTCCTTTACTGCTCCGTTTAGTTTTTGGCACATGATCTTCAACTGGTTTTAGGTTACCTCCATTTTCGTCCTCCATTTATAGCTAATTCCATCGATTTCGATTTTCTTGTATTATTCTTGTTCGTTTCATCTGCTCTTCTCATCTCTTGCCACTTTTCTAATAGCTGCTTGTTGTTCTTTTTGGGTCAGATCTGAGTCAATATATATTTCTTGTCTTACCAACCTGTTCTTATTTTTAATATCTCTATCTTTTGTTCGAAATTTTCTAGCTTTACTACTGTCATCATCGTTTCCTTTTTACCTACTCTATATGCCTCTTCTATTTTTACATCTACTCCTATCTCTTTTCTATGATTCCTTTACGTCCCTTTTTGTACCGCCGTTGAAGTCCTGCTTTATTATTGTATTATTTTTCTTCTCTTCTTTCTGGTTCTCTAATTTTTTCTTAATTGTTTCAATTTCCTTATTTAATTCTACTTTTTCTTTATTCCATTCTTCCTTCTTGTTACTAAATTCCTCTTTTAGTTTTCTTAAATCCTCGCCATAATTTATTAGCTGTTTATTTATGTTATCTATTGTTTTAGTTGTGCTACAGGTAGCACCACATTTCTTTATTTGTTCAGATAGGCCTATTATGAGTTTTCCAAATTATCCATATCTATGTTTTGAGTTCTATCTTGTTGTTCTGAATATGTTTACTTGTCTTGCGGAGATCTTATTATTTTCTTGCTTCTTTGAAATACTTCTTTTCGGATTCTTCTTCGATTTTGTTTTCTTTATCAGATCTTTTCCTTTTACTTATAGCTTCTTTTTTGACCCTGTGTTAATAACTGTATCACTGGTTTTGACATTTATTAATATATTCGGCGCCAGAGATGTTTCACGGGTCAACCCCACAGGGTGAAAATCCTTACCTGTTAACCTAGTCTGTATGTTGTGTTGCTATCCCTTGTGCTAGAAATTCAAATTTATTTATTTTTGCAATGTGGCTAATTATTGTTATCTCTTACAACATTTGTTGTATTACAGTTTAATATTATTTAATTGATTAAAGTCTCTGCAGTTCTCTTGATTTAATTTACATAAATCCCGAATTTTAATTCTCGTTATTTTATAAACTATTGAAGGTACACTCGTACAGTCCCAAAAGTGAAATTATTTGGGCACTAATTTAAATACGATTTTTAATTCGAATCGAAAGTGGAATTTATAAATTAATTTGCTCATGCAATCAATTTTATACTGAAAAACTTCCTAGGACCTTAAAAAACCAGGTTGAATGAACATCTAAGGTACCTTAAAACTCCTAATAGAATTTCACAATATTTCATCCGTCAAATCTACTTTCACTGACATTTAATCCACAATAAACACACATTTAAAAGACATTCTCTCTTACATCCTTTCCCCACTAACAACCACCAACAAACATATATTAGATTTGCATTATTTACATCAGTCAAGCTGATAAAACCTTTTGTTTTGACCAAACTTGTTTTACTAATTTAATCTAAAAATACAACTAGTTTTAATATTTGTTACTTCACAATTTTATTGATAATTATTAAGGTTTAGCCAGTTCAAAGATACCTTACCCCATCTATTTTAATCTAATTAGTTTTAGTTTATAATCATCCAATATCCTTCCTGTAAAATTTAATTACGGTTACGTATTTACCACGACCATTACTACCAATTTAACTAACTAAAATGGCTGTTATTAAAGGTCGTCTAGTTTTCTCATTCTTCAACTGCAGTGAAATGTTTCAATTAATTTTTTATATTAATTTATTTTACAACTTGTGGTTAAACATCTTTAAATTCAAGTTTGTTCACATCCTACCACTTACAACCACATTGTGTGTACCTTGTTCTTATTTTAAAATGTCCATTCCTAATTCATTAATTTTTACAAATTTTAATTTAATATGTTTGACCGTTATTAAATAAGTCTAATGTTAATCCTTATGTGATTTCTTAACGCTGTTACTTGTAGTTTTCCGGAACATTACATTTGTTTATTCTGTTTGTCGAAACGAAGTAAATTCTGTTAATTAAATCCCTTTCCATCATTATTAATCTAGTATTGCTAGCTAAAAATCGATTTCAAGATCACTACTTCAATTTTACTGAATAGTATTTTTATCCAAAATTTTTAAGAAAAAAATTCCTCCTGAAAATCTTGACCTGGAAATTATGTGATATATTTTGTGGGGTTAGAATAAGATATCGAGGCGCTGGTTTTCACCAGCTTAAATTTGGGGCTTAATTTTACTATTTTTATGATAAGAAAATGATACCGTTCATTTTAAGTTTTTCTCAGAGAAAAATCGCAATTTCCGTGATAATTTACGAAAAATGCCCTGTATACGACATGCCAAAGTCACGATGACTATAGATACGGTCAGAAATTGTAACCTAGGTTTCTTTTAACGACACCCATATCATTAAATTATGTTCGGCCATTTTGGAATTGTGGGCATTTATTTACAATGTTGCATATCCGTAATTATTTAACTTATTATAAGAGATGCTCATTAATTGATAAAATATTCATTAGTAAAACGAAATTAATTTTATGATTATTATAGTACAAAAATTGATATAATAATAAGTTGGAGAGGTACTAAATTCCGTCAACGTTACAAATGAAATAATGTATTAGGAAATATTTGCAAATTTCTCTTTCATTTGAGGTGTTCTTGTAGATAAATTCGGTCTACGTCACGAGGTAAACAACAGTATGTTCAAGGATGCGAAAAAGTTTAGAATTGATTTTTTGTTTTATTAATTATAAAAGATTAGGTTTAATGTAGTTATAGTTTGGTGGTGGGTTATTTTAGTTTTACGTATATTTATAGTAATAGTTGTTAAAAAAACATGATCTTTAAGATTTGTTAATTTTTATGGTGGAAATTAAATGATTATACATACTACCTAAATTGTTGAGTATCTGTGTTGAAATTGACATTATTATGAAAGATGTTGATGAATATCATCTCTGAGATTAGGCGTTTATTTAAATTTGGTTCTATATCTAAAATTTTAGGAGACTTGAACTTGAATATGTGACCCTCTTTACTGCAATGAATGTAATGAAAGTCCAGTATCTGTGTTACCTTTACTGCAATTGTATTTATGGCCCTTAATTCGGTTCCCTAATTTCTGTTTCGTTTGGCCAATATATACCTTTCGAACAATTAATGCAAGTTAGTTTGTAAGTAACTCTTGATTTATCAACGTCAATTGTTTTGTCTTTATAATGTGCAATCTTAAATTTATCGAATTTAAGTATATTGATAATTTTATCTGACAAGCCTGGTACATTGATGAGTTTCTATATGCTTTTATGCAGGCACTTCAATTAGTTAGTTCGTCGCTCCTAATAAGTCCTGCAAATAAATTGTAAAAATACTACATATAAATTATATCTAGGTAAACTAACCATCTGAGAAGCAGCCAAATAAAGATAGATTAAATCTATACATAATCCATTTGGTTGTATTTTTATATTCGTTTTGCCTCAAATTTTTAGCAAGTGTTTTATTATTTCATTTCCATATTCTGCAGTAAATGTATTGAATTTTTTGAAAACAGAATTTTTCCGAATAACTTTGGAATTTTCGGGTTTTCTCAGCTGAATTTGAACCATCATAATAAACTGTACACATTGCCCATGGCAATGAGACCAATGCCAGAATACGTTCAGATTTGGGAAAGTCGGTACGAAAATTGTAAATAACTTCGCATTTTGGCAGTATAGCAACTAGTCACCCATCTACACTTGTGCATGTATACACATTATCATTTAGAAAAAGTCAACAAAAAAATGAAAACAAGAAATAATGTCATTCAAAAATTAGCTGGAACAACTTGGGGAGCAGATGCAAGACACTTCGTACAGCTGCATTGGCATTAGTTTATTCTACAGTCGAATATTGTGCTCCTGTCTGGTTGAATAGTTATCATACAAAAAAATAGATGCCCAGTTGAATTGCACTATGCGTATAATTAGTGGAACCATTAAATCTACTCCTCTCGATTGGCTTCCTGTTCTTTGTAATATTACTCCATCAAACATTCGACGAAAGCTGCGTTAAAACGAGAATGGGATTAATGCCAACTTATTATGGTCTGTAGTTGATGTTTTCAATAAACATCTTATTGATAATTCAACAATAGAAGTCGGGCTTTGATCAAAAAGAAAATTTGGTCAAAAGTAAATCATAAGAACAGGTCATTCAAAATGCAACTCTATGTTGTTTAAATGGGGTGCGATTTCTAATCCAAATTGTGACTGTTGAAACGAACCTGAGACCGTTACACATATTGTAGAGGATTGTCAATTAACGAAGTTTAAAGGAGGGTTTCAAACAATCATAATTTAACAGATGAATTTATTGCTTACGAATCTGAACGGACATCTGAAGTCAGCAATATTTTGTATTATTGTCCTGATTATCTGTTTGTCTATTATTTTGTTTTGCTATTTCTTTAACCTACTATTTTTTTCGTCATTGTCGTGACTGGCGCTTGGACTGATCTTCTGGGGCACCATACATAACACTTACATCACAATACAATATTTAAAATGTACCATACAAATAAATAAATAAATTTTTATATATGTTTTACCTATGCTTTTGTTTCAGATAAATTATGGAAATGGTCGTACTTGTATGGGTTTCACACGAAACTGAGCATTTTGAGTCGTTGATTTATAAATGCGATCGAAAGGACCTGAGGACTTATTTTACTTTCGGTTTTGTACGATTCGATTGAATAGTGATGCATCAATGTGTTAGATTACAAAGGGAATCCCGAACCATCTTTGAATATTTTAGAATATATTCAATTTTATTTAATTTAAACCTATTTATATTATTCTTTTTCTAATGTTGCTGTGTTATTTGTAAATAATAAATTTTAAGTTGTTTTATTTGTCTTATATTTTAGTTTTTTGTAATTATATCGTGTTGACCAAACATCCCTGAGTAGCATATACAGTAACTAATATTTTACAGATTTCGACAACGATCAACGCCCCAAACAATTGCCTAAACCCAAAAATAAGTAAAACAATAAATTTATGGCAGTAGATAGATAGTGTGATATTGCTTTTTCCAGATAGTGATTTTTCTTTGGTACTGTGTATAGGTGCAGGTATGTTAACTGCAGTAATGGTTCAGAAGAACAACCTATACAAATGCTTTTTGGGTTAGATTGATAATATTGGTAAAATATCCTTAAAAAAGATAATTATAATAAGATAATTTATGTAACATGAATAAAAACTTAAAAATAATGACCATACGAATTTGCTTTATCCACAAAATAATGTTGAGCGTACTTCATGCAAAACGATTAAAATTTCAAACCTTTACAAGCAATATAAGAAGCATTCGAAATTTATGAAAGCGATAAAATGTCCTGATCTAAAAGCATTTTCAGTGTTCTTTAATTTACTGTATAGGTGCAGGTATGTTAACTGCAGTAATGGTTCAGAAGAACAACCTATTCGGTATTTTGAAGTATTTGTTTTCCTAACTTTTCACTTTAAAGTCAATATTTCCAGTGAAAGAATTTCTAGAGATTTACTGGTTAATTAAGAGTTGAAAAGCTTTTTATCGCACGTGGCATTGAATGCGTGTGTCATTCCTAAAAGTAGTGTGGAATGGAATTTACTCTCGACAAATGATATGCGCTAAATATTCTATTTTATCGCCGAAGAAAAACGTGATTGTGAAACAAGGTTAACCGAAGTAGCGTTAGTATTGATCAAATAGTAATATTCCGATCACACGAAAAACAATTATGGATGTTAATTTCTGAGTCATTTTCTAAATCATTTTTTGCCTGCTTTGATGAGGTATGGTCAATGTCAGTTGTTGCCATGTGGTGGCAACATTTTCTGTCAAACGTTGGTTGTTGCTTTTCTTTCATTCTTGAACTTATATATAAGCTTCACTCCATATTTTCTATTGTTGATTTTAACTCGATTTTCCTGCTGACAATAAAAGGCGTATTGTAATATCAGAGAAAATGTCAACTGTCATTATTTATGGCGAGTTGTGAAATGTCCGACTTGTTTGGATGTTCTTTGTCCGTAATGTTTGTCTTTTGGAGGTTCCAACAGAGCAATAATATCTACATACTGCATTTCATCTAAAAAGAGTCACCTGAGGAATACTTCCGTTATAATTATCACTAATTTCAATACTCTTAGACTAGAGAAAAAGAAAAAAGGGGGCAAACACCAGAATAATTAGTTACTGAAGAGTAAATTAATTGATCTGTGTGGAGGATGCTGGGGCTGTTAACATCATAGAGCGAAAAGTTTGTATCACTTATATACAGTGGCGCCGGACGAGTAAAATATAGAGGGGGCAAAAATAAATAGAGTGAAACAGTTACACTTTTATTAATAAAAATACGATAATAAAAATAAACTTTTTGCCAACTTTTACTCAGAGAAAAGCAATAGGAGATTTCTTCTGTTTTGAGAAAATCTATTAATTATTTTTCAATAAATGTGTCTTTATTTTTATTTACAAACTCTCTGTGGGCGCTAAGCATACAGAGACCAGAAAGTCTCTCTTCAGACATGGTAGACCTCAACCATGTTTTTACCCGTCGGAGCGTACTGAAGGATCTTTCGATTGTTGATGTGGTAGGAGGTAAGGCTAAAAATTTGCAATGCTTTTTGACGGAAGGAAAAAAACTGGCAATGTTTATCTATTAATTCAACAATTTCCAGCTCTGTCTCAGTATCATTGCTTTTGACTTTTGAAACCCACATTTCTTTCCAAGTTTCGGTTTCACAACTCAAATTTTCAATTTCATACCTTTTGAGATGTTATGGATATTTGACTTTAGTAAACTAAATTTTCTGCCTGTACAATTAACGACGGGTGAAAAATGGACAGGGCAAATGCAGTATCCGTCTCTTCGGAAAATCGGACTTCAATTGATTGTATAATTGAATCCAAATATGGAGTAAACAGAGAAATTCGAAAATAATTTTCAACAGTATCAGTAGTGTAGTTAGCCCTTTGTGTTTGCTTTGCAGCTAATCTAGGTACTTTAATATCAATGTCAAATTTTTTCCGTCAGATAAACATTTTTGAAATATATCTTTAAAATATTTCTCTGCGTCAGCTCTGTGATCTTTCAGAAACGATAAAAGTAATTGAACATGTTTCTTTGTCGATAAAATGTTTATGTTTTTTGCTTGTAAAATATTACAAACAGGCTCAGTTTGGCACTATAGTGTGAAATAATATGCAAGCACACAATAAATTTTGAAGTGGAAACTGCGCATAATAACTGGTTGGATTTTGATCGTGTTTCTCCATTTATTTCTAAAGAATATGATAAATGTTCTAGGGCGTTTCTTATTTCCTCAAAATGGGTAGAAAATATTCTTATACTCTTATACTTCGCAGACCATCTAGTATCACAAAATAACGGTATTTTGGGTACATATTTTCTTCGATATGGACTTTCTCGGAAAAAGTTAATGACCTTTTTTATAATAGCTACGGAATTTTGTACATCCTGAATTTTATTTAAATCGTTGACTACTAGGTTAAGTCTGTGTGAAGCACAATGAAAAAAGAGAGCTTTATTATATTTCTCACGAATTATTTTCTGCACTCCGTTTTCGCGACCTGCCATTGTTGCACAACCGTCAAATCCTAATCCTACTAACTTTTGCATATTGATCCCATAACTTTCACAAGATTGTAATATTGCTGATGATATTCCTTCCGCATTCATAGAACTGAGTTCAGTAAATCCCAAGAATTCCTCGCGTACTGTATTATTTGTATCAACAAATCTTACTCCTATGGAAAGCTGCTCAACCCCAGATATATCCGCCGATTCATCAGCCAACAAAGAAAAACCTTCACTAGCGTTGACTTCTCTAATAATTTCTTCTCGAATAATATTACCACAAATTTTAATTAATTCGTTCTGAGTTTGGTGAGAAGTATATTTAGCATTTCTTGCTCCATTGTCTAAATGATCTTTTAAAACTAAATCTCCGCTTTCGACTCTAAAATTTAAAAGGTCATCAAAATTTCCAGTGGTTTTACCACGGAGAGATAAGTCGTGAGTACCACAAAAATTATAGTGGAAATAATTGGAATCAGTTTTTTCCTATTAGATTTAACTTGTTCCCGTTCATAGGTACTAAGTTGTTCAGCGACACATGCATTTTACCCTCCATAATTTGTCGAAAGTTTACTGCTTTTATTGTTGACGAACGATGCCACTCCGAACACATATGGTTTTGCACTTTCATGAAAATCTTTGTAATTTTTGAAAGGTTTTACAATAAAAGATCCAAAAACCCCTCTTCTTAAATTTGGTCGAAATATAACACAAGTTTTACAAAGTCCGCCCTTAAGCTTACTTGAATAAGCTAACCAATCGTAATTTTGTAACCATTCGTAACGAAAAACTCTTTTTCCTTCTGAATCCATTTTAAAATTATAAGTTGAATCCGGAGTAAAACATCTGGTCAACAACGCATATCTTGATTCATCGGAAATAGAAGCATGATTTTCAATAAAATCTCCTATATCAAAAGGATGAATATGAACAGTCCGATTTTCACCAACACCAGATAAAGATTTTGACTTAGTTCCATCATCAACATTAGAATGTGACGACACAAAACTTTCACCTACCCCTACCACTGCTACGCTAGTAGAAGTAGATGCGTTAGTAGATGTAGTTGCTTCTTCTAATGGTTCCAAAGGTTTTAATTTGGAATCATTGTCAGTTTTATTCTAAAAAAATTTCTTATATCCATGATTACTAAAAATACAAATGATACCAATAATTTACTTTAAAATCTATGTAAAATGTATACCTATTCCATAATATTTGAAAGGAGACTCTTACCTTATATAATTCAAGTTTGAAACTAATCACAAAATAGTCTTAACAATAAACTATAACTTAATCTAATTAACTCAAAAATTTAAGTAAACAAACAGTATATACTACACGTTCCTTAAAATGTGTATACAAGAATGAGGAGAATACAAGTCGAGAGTGCTCGGTCGTGACGTAATTTGTTTATGTCCACACAGAAAATTTAGGCGATGGCACTTTCTTGTTTTTGTCTGAAAGATTGTGTATTTTACATCAGCAAAGATTATTTTATTAATTAAACATTCGATTACATCGATGCTTACATAGATTAGGAATATTAAACAATCCAAAATTTATTTTTAGGAAAAGTAGACATAAGCAATTTTATTCTTAGAGCAAGAAAATATTATTTGCAAATTGGTCACAAAATGGCTCCAAATCAAAGTAATAAATTAATACAAACTCTGTCCAAACGATAACACTCTATTTTTTATTTGTTGAATGTGTTTGTAAATTTTTGATTATAATTTATTCATATTTCGGTAGGTGCATTTTATATAATTCTTAGGTACCTATACAAATTTGAATAATCATTTTTATCCTCAGTTTGCAGAAAAAAACGTTAACTTTGAAAAGGGTTTGGTATAGTCGGATTCACCGGGTTTTAGGTATGACTCATTGCAGTAAACTATGATAATCGACGTGACACAGTTTTCTGTTTCTGTAAATCAAAATATCAGCAAAATGAAATTGAGAAACGTATGTCGTGCCGTTTATTTTATGTGCAAACAAGAAAACGTACGTCGAATAATTTTCTTTGTTTATATTGTCATAACCTTACATTCGTACTTCAAAGTTGCCACACCGTTTTCGAATATTTTTATCTTTCCTTTATTCAAATCAGTATTTTCGATACTAATCAATTACTATTCCGAGGCAGATTAAGTAAGTACATGGTATTAATAATAAATTAATGAGTATTATGATAAGCATAGGAATAGTTGTAATGCCAACGAAATTGGAAACCGAATCAGTCATTATGAAAGTAATGGACTATTTATGCTAGAACGTGACAACGGTGCTGTATTGTTGCCTTTCACGTCAGTTATGCAGGTATTTTATGAATTAAAAATAGTATTTCATCTTACGGCTAGTTTCATTATAGCGATCTTCGATTAAAAGAAATGAAGTGAAGGTAAACGAAGAACCTGTAAGTGCCAAAACAAAAACGTAAGAAGTCAAAGTCTTGTGACGTTGATAACTTCGTGAAAGATGTGGTTAAACGTTACAATTTATAATATGCATAATAATCGTAGTATTAATCAAATTAGTTTTTTTATAGTAATTATGAATAATTCTAAACAAAGCATAAAGAAAAAGCCACTTGAAGAAGGCAAAAAGGTTTGACCCTGATTTTATACTCACAATAGGGTGGGTCGAAAAAAATTTTTTCGAATTTTGATTTGTAATAGTGGGGAAAACATGACCTGGGTAGAGACTTAAAAACGTATATATTTATTTTTTATTAATATTAACATTAATTACCCGCGCATGACGTTTGAAAATCCGAAAAAATGTTAAAATTTGATTTATTTTATCAGAGTTTATTGTATAAACTACAAGGCGTAAAATAATATAGCATTCTTATAAACAGAAATACACGTAATACAAATAATAATCAAACCAAAATATTAGAATAATCGTGCCTATAGTGCGGGGGGAGGAGTGGGAAAAGAGGGCGTAGCCTGTCGATCACGCGTCATTGTCTCAGTACGCCTAATTAGTTCCGGGAGAAAGGTCGCACGCATTTATCTATTTTTTCGCTATTTTAATAAGATTTTGTTAGTTTTGTGACGTTGTGCATCATGGAGATTTCAAATAATACCCGAAAATCCACAAGTTGTCCCATTTTTGGAGCTCGGAAGAAATTAACGAAAATCAATTACCCACTTACAAACAAGTTATGAAATATTACAATTTAGTAAGACATCAGCTTAAACTTGAGAACAATTCAAAAAAGAGCCATCCATTAATGAGATATCTGAAAAAGTGTCATCTAAAGTTGAATATTTGTGGAGAAAAGCGTCTATTCCTACTGTATCTCATAATCGTGTGATGCAATTAATTAAAAGTTACCACGCGAAGTGTAAAATTTATTAAAATCTTTGAAGCGTTTGTCAGAAAAAAGATTCAAGATTTTCATAGAAATTCCGAAAGACTGTTTGATTTAAGTTCATGTAAGTGTAAAGATTTAGAGTTATGCAAATGTTCCAAAGACCAAAAGATTCCTAAGGAAGAACGAGCTTTTTTAATAGATCAGAGAACAGAGAGAAAAATGATTATAGGAACTGTTGATTTATTGACAAGTAAAAGGAAAAGAAAACTGAGTGATAGAAAAATTAAGCTTAAATCCTATTACGATTCTAGCGTTTGTGAACCGGGCCCTTCTCATGAAAATCCTAATACCTCTATAACGTCTGAAAGTAGCGATGAAGAACAAACTTTGCCCTCGCCCTCAAGTTCATCAAAACCAGCATCAAAAAAAACGTAAAATAGCATCTCTCAAGAATTTGTCAGCTATCTGTGACCGATACGGGTTATCCGACAGAGCAGCTGCTGCTGTCGCTTCTGCTGTTTTGCAAGATGTGAAAATCAACAACGAAGTAATCGATAAGTCGAAATTGCGACGAGCGAGACAAAAAATTACGGAAAGAAACCTTATCTCACGGCCAACTAGATATTATTCCTGCCTTATTTTTTGATGGACGAAAAGACAAGACCCTGAAAATTGTTATGAAAGGGGAAAAAATACCGCTCAACATCCGTGGAAGAACATATTTCAATAATTAAAGAACCGGGATCGGTTTATGTCGGATATGCCGTCCCAAGCCATGGAACTGCAAAAGGGCTGGAGTCTGCTATCTTTCAAACAGTAACAGGTCAACTGAATATGTCTCTAGAGGATACTCTTGCCATAGGTTGTGATGGGACGGTAACCAATACGGGCAAATACGGCGGAGTCATACGGCTCTTAGAAAAGCGTTTACACCGACCACTTCAATGGATCATATGCCTTTGCACTTAAATGAACTGCCCTTAAGACATTTATTTGGAAAACTTGATGGCACCACAACAGGACCTAATACTTATTCAGGTGCTATCGGAAAGTTATTAGATGATTGCGAGAAGCGCTCCGTTGTCGTGTTTGAAAAGATAGAAGGTATGTTACCAAACATTTCAAATGTAAAAGACCTCAGTTCTGATCAACGTTACCTTTATGATATCACATCTGCCGTCATAAGTGGTAAGTGCTCTTCTGATTTGTCTAATCGCTCTCCGGGAAGAATGTCACATGCCAGGTGGCTAACAAAGGCCAACAGGATTTTGCGCTTATATGTGTCTACCGAGATACCCACAAACGAACTGAAACAACTCGCTACTTTTGCAGTTAAAGTATATGCTCCTATTTGGTTCGAAATCAAATCAAATCCGACATGTAAAGATGGAGCAAGGCACTTTTGGAAGTTGGTATATAATTGTCGATATCTTCCGCGAGAATTAAAGAGTGTTGTTGATCCTGTAATGAAGCGAAATGCTTTTTTTGCACACCCAGAGAATTTGCTGTTGTCTATGTTATCTGACGAACAAAACATGTGAGAGAACTTGCCGCTAGACGCATTTTAAAGGCAAGGAAATCATCTGAATCCCTTCAGCTTCGAGTCTTTGAAGTGCCTAAGATAAATTTAAACGCTTCATCTTACATCGATTTGATAGACTGGCAGCAATCTTACTCGCAACCACCTATATTGACCAATGTTCCGAATAAGACTTTTCATTCCCTAGTTGAGTCAGGTGGTGATGATGAAGTCCTTTTCTGCGGCTACCATGTCATACTCAAGCTGTGGAGCGGGCTGTAAAAACAGTAACAGAGGCATCTATGCAGCTATGCCACAAAACAGCAAGAGAAGCTTTAATTAAGAATAAAATTATTTCACGAACGCTTATGCCTAAGTTCGAAAGTAAAAAAGATTTTAACGTGATTTGAAGATATTTTATTTTTATTTTGTCTTATTATTTGTTTATTTTTCTTTCTTAATAAAAAAAATAGTCCAAAAGTACTTTATTTTATTAGTTTACATAGTTGTTTTTCCTATGAGCCACGAGAAATGGATTTTCAAATAATTCTCAAAAAAACAAAAAATCAGTTT
Organism: Abscondita cerata; assembly: GCA_030710515.1. Taxonomy (NCBI): domain Eukaryota; kingdom Metazoa; phylum Arthropoda; class Insecta; order Coleoptera; family Lampyridae; genus Abscondita; species Abscondita cerata. Next base: position 16,497 of record JALBCR010001199.1, read on the forward strand.
TTCAAACTCAATGCAAGCGGGGTAGAAAAAGCATGTGGGTCACGTTTTTTTACTATTACAAAACATATTAGACAATTTTGTTTTTTCCATACAAAAGCGACCCACCCTAACTTACAAGTAATAAATTAAAATTTGGTTTTAGGTTTATTGTTGTACATGCAGGAAACAGGAACGGTTTTATTTCTAATGCTTCTCTTCTATTTTCATCTAAATTCCCAAAAGAAGATTATCATGGTGACATGTATGGAGATTTGTTTAAGAAATGGTTTGAAAATGATTTGATACCAAATTTAACAAAACTTAGTTTAATTATATTAGACAACGCCAGTTACCATTCAACACTAAAAGAAAAAATACCCAATGCTTCCTCGACCAAACCGAAAATTTATGAAATAGATGAGCTTGCACTTAGAAACTGCCATAAGGTACTAAGATTACTTCCATATCATTGCCAATTTAACCCAATCGAATTAATTTGGGCCAATTGCAAGGAGTACTATAATACAAAAATTGGAGAGTTGAATTCACAGTACACCGATGAACATGTACGAGAAGTGCGGAAACAATTCCTCGAAAGAATAGATGGTACATATTGGACGAAATGCATTCAACATGCTGAAAAAGAAATGAAGAAGTGGTGGGATATTGAGCAGCGGTTTGAACTTGTGGAACCCTTAATTATTAGTATAGGTTGTAATCAAACTTTAAGTTTGGAATATGGGGCAGATGAATCTGATTCGATCGGATCCTTTTTTAATTAGTTTTTATGACGTTGATTGATTTTGCGATACAATACAGTAACCATGAGAGTACAGTCGATAAAACTGTACTTAAATCAAATAATTGTTAAATTTCAGTTAAATAGGTACCTCAAAACTAAACGTTGCATTTAACACTAAAGTAAAATTATTTTAAGAAGTTTTATACGTGGACATCTTGTTCGCATACATTAATGTAACATTTCCAACTGTACAAATATATAAATAAATTATAATTATTATAACTTCCCACAACATTTATTCAATGACACAATTTAAAAAAATTAAGAGAAAATCAGAACATTTCTGGTCGAAAACATATTTATGATTATTTTAATTAGTTTGAAACAGCTGATCAAACTGAATTGACAAATTACACAAAAATTTACAGTAGGAATTATTTATTAGTTACGACATGCGAGCCTGGATTGATCCATACAATTTGTAGCGATGAGTCATACCTAAAACCCGGTGAATCCGACTCTACCTATCTACCTGCGTTTACTTAGAATTAAAGTATTGTTAGTTATCTGAAGATGCAAATTTCATAGCTGTCAATCTAATCCCTTGCAAAGAACCCGTACATTTTAAAATAAACATTTTGAAAATTTCACAGAATTTTGATTACAAAAAGAGATTGTTGAAGGTTGAAGTATTACGTCTTTTGCCACAAATGCAAATAAAACTTCTAGGCAGTTTTAAAACGTATAATCCGTTTCTACCTAAATCTGTTCTATAAGCATGTAAATGAAACCGAGCAAAAATTGTAACACCAATAACATTACGACATAAAAAAAACTATTCAACTTTACATTTAAAGGTTTTATGCTATAATACATATAATCATATCCAATCATCGTATAGGGATCAGTAGGGTAACATTGAGCAGGTGCATCAATTTCAAATCGCACAAGGAGCATCATTTCAACGCTCGGGACTTTCAGAGTGCTTAGTCCACGCTGCATACAATTCCAAGGTGGAATTGTGCCATCATAAACCATGAAATTAATATTCGAGTATTCAGTTTAGTTACACTCCAACGATGTTTAAATGAATCCTAGGGGCAAGTGCCGCAATTTTGCCACCTTTCCGGCCTCGATGCTTATATTATTATAAAAAATATTGTTATTGTTTGAAAAAATATGATTGGTGAAGTAATTATTATAAAAATCTTATATTACAAATTAATTTTAATTATTTACTACTAATTTCGTCAATGATTAAACGAATAATAGTTTATTTAGGGATACATTTACAAATTTCTCTTTCAACTGAGTATGATGGATAAAATTAAGATTAGAATTGATTTTTATTTTTATTAAGGGTAACACCACTCTAGCAGGGGAAAAAAAAGACTTTAACATTAACAATTTATTTTTGAGAGTATGGAAAAGGAATAGGATTTCTTTCACTGGGTTTATTTAATACATATTGAAGTACAAAATATATTTTTTTATTATAATTTTAATACAAAATGGCGGTAATAGAATCAGTCTTTGAAATCGCCTTTTTGAAACTCCTTCATGGAAGGACGGATTTCTCGTTAAGTATAAAGCCTAGAACAAAAAATAAAAAGATTTATAATCTGTATATTATTTGCTTTCTATAGAAGTACGTAGGATTTTTTAAATCAAATTTTTGAATAAATGGTGCACTTTTGAAAAAATAAATCGTTTTTTGCCCAAAAAATAAGCAATAAATTGTTTATAAAAAAAAAGTTTACATTAAATAAAAACGTACTTCCATAGAGGATATAATTATGAAGTTAGTCAAAATTTTAAAACAAACCAAATTAGTGGTATTCAAATAAACTGTCCTCCCAGTTTGAAAAATGTGATTTTTAGAAAAAACGCATTTAAAGTTTTACGAGAACTTAAATTCTTAAAATTGTTGTTTTTATCTCTAATTCGCGAGCCTGCACCATACATTAGGCCATCCACATCGATGCTTTTCTTCTTCTTTCTAGATGATTTCAAGGTTAATCGGGCCTTCTTTTGCGGTATTAGCAAGTGACCGCTCCGAAAACTTGATGCGACGCTTATCGGTTTCCACACAGAAATTAAAACAATTCAGCCGACTTTTCATATTTAAATTCTGCATGAGCCTCATAATACTTGACATGCCATCATTATAAATACCCACAGCAATATATACTGCAGTATCAAGTACGTGTTTGCCACTGGAGATTGATTTCGGCAACATAGACCATACAATTGCATTAAAGCTCATTGCTATTTTGCGTAAAACTTCACCTATGCAACGAGTAAGCAAATCATCACTGCTTAATTCTTCATAAATTGGAGAAACTTTAAAACTTCTTCTGATAAAGGTGGTTTGTGAACATAATCTAAATTTCAGTAGCCTGTGATCTCTGCCATGAGCACCATGAATCTTCTCCGCACGGGCATTTGTCTGTTTCGGTTCATCGTCTGTAGATAATTTGTGGTTTAGTGTTGCATAAATTTCATTACGCATTTTTCTTTGCTAGAATCATGATTTCTGTGTATTGCTAGACCATAATAAATTGACAACTTTTCAATTAATTTGCCAGTTAGTTTGCCTTTCCTCCAAGACCTTTTTTGTTTTTTTAAATTGCGAAGACGAGAACCCATTCGCTTTTTGCACGTGATCAATGCATTTTTTTTTAACCCTCCGCTTCGCGGTTCAAACTGGACTTACGACGTGCGATGTATCTATGAGATACAATTGCATCTTTAACTTAAACTTTTAACTATAACCATTTATTTATTTATTTATTCGTATGGTAGATTAAATTAAATATTGTATTGTGATGTAAATGTTATGTATGATGCCCCAGAAGATCAGTATAAACCAAACCTGTATAGTGTGATGACGAAACCGTGTGTAATTGTGGATTGGTTCGTCTTGGCAAAGCATTTGGTTCAAGATTTAGGAAAACCACTGAAACCTAAACATGCCAACCCGTACCCCCTTAGTATTCATATGTAAAAGTGTGTAATAATTGTAGAAGGTAAATAAGAATTTCCGAGGAAAAATATGACAAAATATCACAAATGTGAATATACACGAAGTATATGTTACCTATGGTTATAACATATCGTAACCAAAGTGATAATAGTCAATATTGTGTCCATCAGAAAAACCTAATAAAAATGATAAATAAACAAAAATTTATTCATAACAACAAAATGTACCTATTCAAAACAGTTTTATAAAAATTATTGTTATATCTAAGTGGAACGTTATATGTGATATAAAATATTTTAGCAATTGCTGCATGTCATATTGCACGTTCGAGGCAAAGAAATGTTTGGCATTTTTGCATGAATATTTAGTAAATCGGTTTCTTTTATTTTGTTGACATGGTTGACACCTCTTTCGCTTTTGAACAGAACCCTGACAATTATTTTCTATGTTTTCATTAGGGGTTATGTACTTCACTAGGGTTGAGGTTTCTGGCTAGATTATCTATTTTTGATTTTAGCGGTAAATGTATCCCTGACGTGCTTGAAGATCTTTGTAGAACGTGTTCCTTTATTAGTTCTTCTCCTAAATGTTTCAAAAAAATTCGACGTTTTTCCATTTTATTTTGAAGTGAAGACATAATTATTTGTGCATTTATTCCAGCCATATTCAAAATTGAATAAAACAATACCATAGGCCAACGTTTAGTGTTTCGAGCAACGCTGTAGGTTTCACAAAGCTCGTCATTTGTATCAACACCCCTTTCGTTTTATTGTAATATGTAATGATTTCAGGTTTGCACTTTTCACCTGTTGTCTCATCGATTGCTGCATCGTTATGCATGCTTGATACAAGAATGACATTTCGCCTAGGTTTAGGGACGTAAAAAACTAGAGTGCATTTTTTCTAAAACCAAAAATGCTCGAAGAAACCTGACGCCTTTTTGTGTCCTTGAATTCTTCGGGAATTTCTAATTTATTTTTTCTCAGAGTTCCTACATAGCTCAACCCTTTGCCGCATAGTTCTTCTACTAATTTAACATCCGAAAACCAGTTATCGGCTGTTATATTTCTCCCGGACCCAAATATTGGAGATGCTAAACGCTTTACAACATCAACAGGTTTATTGCTAACAGCAAATGGGGAACCCTCTGGTTGAATTCCGACATAAACTTCCAAATTGGATACATACCAAATTTCACTGTCTACCATAGCATAAATTTTTATACCGTATTTTCTGGGTTTTGATGGTATGTACTGTTTGAATATACAGCGACCTCTGAAACCTTCTAGTTTTTCGTCTATGGTTACATTTTTGCCTACTGAATAGTTTTTCTTACAATTCTCCGTAAATGCGTCAAGTATATCTCTGATAGGGGCTAACTTATCAAGGGACTTTCGCTCGACTCTTGTTTCACTGTCATCAAATCTTAAACATTTCAGTAAAAATAAAAAACGCTTTCTGCTCATAGTTGATCTAAATATTTCAACACCATGTCCAGTAGAGTCCCATAAATCAAGTGTATTTAATCTTTGTGCGCGGTATCGACCAGCCAGATACAACAATCCAATCAAAGCCCGAATCTCAACTGCAGAAGTTGGCTTAACATCTCTCTCACGAGAAAATTTTATCTTCTCTTTTTCTATATGTATACTGATTCGTGTACTTTACTATTATATCAATCATCGATTTATTTACAAAACATTCCCAGGCTTTTATGACAGTGTCTGCCTTTACATGAGCAATACTTGTCTTGCAGTTTATTATATTATGGCGCCCTCTTCTTACAGCATAACTAGTTTTCTTCCAATTCCAACATGTCATATCGTGTTTTGCTTTTCTTTGCAATAAAAAGTCTTTGTCACTACATAAATATTTTCGTCCTCACCATCATCACTTTGATCTGTGTCAGAACTATCTCTCACTTCTTCTTCTGTTGCAATGTCCATTTCTTCATTTTCTTCATTCATTCTTGTGCTCTCTGCTTCATTTAGTCCGTCATCGCTTGACTCGCTCTCATTTATCTCATCGTCGTTATCTTGAAGATATCTTCTAAGTTCTTCAACATCATGGGGTTGTCAAGGTTATACAATTCTTTTGTAAGAGGCATATTGCTGATAATGAAAAAAAAATCAGTATTTGCAATACATAGAACGATCAAAAGTTTATATTGTAGGCCGTTGGGATGAGAAAAAACCGCCGTTTTAGTAAAAAATTTCCTACCTACGGCAATCCTGGATTTTTGGGTAGCTTTTTGAGTGTACAATATGGGGTTTTCACGCTCCCCACTCAAATGCTTTGTCAAGTTGACCAAATATGGCTAAAGTGGCCGAAAAAATCAGTTTTTTGGCCCAAAAAAATAGGTTTTTTGATTTTACGCGAAAACTACGTATTCTATGAAAAAATCTAGCAAGTACAAAATTGTAGAGTGGAAAATTTCCAATCTCATTTTAGTCATATTTGGGCACATATTTGGCCAACTTGACAAAGCATTTGACTGGGGAGCGCGAAAACCCCATATTGTACACTCAAAAAGCTACCCAAAAATCCATGTTTGTAAGAAATTTTTTTTGCTACTTTTTTCTAATCCGAACGGTCTATTGGGCTTTTAAATTGTCATTACAAATCATATTATTCATATAATAATATATATTTTAAGAACAAAACAGATAGGCTGCGTTATAAATCAAGAAAAAAGTTAAAAATGCTCGACTTACATAGGGACGCGCAATGTATCTCACGGATACAAAATGGTCGTATAGCAGTAACCGTTCTTCGTTGAATCAAACACCGAATTAACATGATTCAACAACACATTTTAGAAAGCTATTTAGCCTCCCACCTTTATGCACGCAAGCGTACATGAAAAAAATTCAACTCAGTACATGCAATGTATCTGTTGGATACCGCTCGTACCCAAGGGTTAACAGTAAAATTTCGTTGGGCGGCTGAATCAATAATACCTTTAAATGTTTTTGAATATCCGTCACCCACGTAATTTGCGTATTTTAATTGATGTAAAGAATCCTGAGCGCTTGAAGATTTTCAATATAGCGTCCACTTCCATCTTTCCCGCGGAGCCAACGTGGTTCGCTTGGCATTCTTTTATGAATTGGACCCATTCCTCGTACTCTGGTATCTTTTCTTCTCCCAAAATTCACAAGATTATAATATTTTGATTTTATCAAAATATTGACCACTTTGCCAGAGAAACCATTCAATAAGTATGGAACAATCCGTAAAGTGACGAAAAAGCCGCGTTTTCTCCACGAACCATCCCCAGATACAGTAATATCACTAGTGTTTGCCTTCCTCTTTCTCCTTTAGAGCTGCAGTTTCATACTGAGCTGGCAAATCTCCTCTGCTCCAATTGCGATTCTCTTTACAACTGTATCATACAACATGCCTCTAGAAAAATGGGCCCTACAATGTGGTTCCCAATATTCTGCCCACACATTTATTTTCAGGGGATTTTGCGTTTGACCCTCTCCAAAAATATGAGGGTTTACATCCGCCCAATATCGCACATTTTGGCGGTTGACATTCTACTTAAAAAAAAAAAGTGCATTCATCACCTGAAACACGTGCTTCTCGTGTGTGCCGGATATTGAATTATTCTTTCACACATACTTTCGCAGAACTGCATCCTTCTGTCAGGATCATCTTCATGTAGTTCGTGTAGTATCATTAATTTGTAAGGGTGAAATTTGTGGTTTTTTAGGTATTTTTTTACCGTAGTTGTTGAAACTACACTCTCTTCAAATTGTTACAGTAGGCTGCTAAGTATTATTGACTACAGTTGCATCAATGTTAATTTGTTTTTCTTCCGAGGTATGTTTTCTTCCAGACCCCTTTTCTTTAGGTACACCTCACGTTCTTTGAAAAATTCTTTCAGCCTCATAAATTACGGCCAGCCTCGGCATAGATAAGGATTGTCAATTTTAGGAAACCGCTGAACCAATGTTAAAAAAGTAACGAGCACCCTCAGTCACGTCAAGAGTTTTTTCCCATTTGAAATCTAATAAACTATCATAAGTTTGACGAAACACCTCCTTGGCAAGGGTGACAGTAAAAACTTCAAATTCAAGAAACGAATCGAGGATGAAAAAACCTTTCAAACCAGGTATCACTCGACCCCCCTTTCCATTTAAAAAAAAATAAAAATGGCATCCAGCCGCCATCTTGAAACTTAGAGGTATCAATTTTATGTCAAAATGTACGATTTATGCATTATTATAGCCCTCCAAATTTCAAATCGATATCTCAAACCGTTTTGAATTTAAAAGGGGGGGACAATTTACCCTCCGCACTGTATATATGTTAACAGAAAAACATACTTAAACATAGTTTCTTTGAAACTAATCTGCAGAGGGACACTCATTACTTCTATGTTAATAGTGCCCTGTGCGCAAATAACTTGGTTGCATTGCCCGAAACATGCCATTGAACCCGCAGAAACACACGGGACATCTAAACCGACATATTATTTGTTGGTCTTGTCCTTAATATGACAGACGTCCCTCACGAACATCTATCATTTAAAAAATCGCGGCCCGAGGTATTAAATAGCCTGTGCCGTTCGTACCAGTTCTCTATAAATTTAGGGAAATAAACCCGGAAGCACATAAAGCTTTACCGGCACCAAATTCATGTAGATATTTGCATTTATTGCCACGATTAGACCGCACCATTTGAAAGCATACAAAAAATGATATTCCGTTGTAGATTTTCCATTACAGGCACAACAGAGGCTCGCAAAATACACACGACACAAACGATTCGAAGGTCGAAGGATATTTTGTAAAATATTAATAAACGCAATTTGTATTGTAAACTGTGGGCGAAGCGGATCAGTTCATGCGACGAATAAAAATCAAAATTTTTGATTTTCTAAATGTCGCAAAGCGTTTAGGACTTCCTCATCTTTATTTTGTGAAGTAAAAAGGACAAAATATTGTTATAATTGAAAAATCCAATTTCTCTGTTCCACCAATCTCCAATTATTTTGTTTGTATCCGCCACGGTTTTTCTTCCACATTTTAAAGCATTTCTCTCTGCCCCATCCTTCATCGCCAAGGCGTTGATTATAAGTAATTCTTAGGAATTGTCCAATTTTTTTCAATAGGATTGAAAATACAATGGTACAGGGGAACCAGATCTTTCAGTCTACCCCAGAGGTAGAAATCTAAACAAATTTGATCCGGTGATCGCGCCGGCCAAATTAAATACTACGAAAAAGTATTAACTTATAATAAAACAAAAATAATAAATGTAACTGAAAATACAGAAATTCAGATCCCGCCTAGAACGCAAGATGTTCGTGTGCACCCGAAAGGAACGACATCCGGTTGAGGAAGAAGACCGACGTATTCCTAACCCTTTATTTAAAACTACAAAAAAAATCAAATATTAAATAACGTTAATAAATACAAAAAAAAAATACTAATTATACAATGATGTCCCGAAAAGGATCTTTACAAATTGATAGAATTTATAACGTAATGAAAAGCAATTTTATTTCAATGAACTTTGTTACTTAATGAAGAGTTGCATCTACCCGGAAATTTTAAAATGTGAAACATTGTCTAAAATCTGATTATAAGGTTTTACCCGACTTTCATAAATATTCCCCAAATAACGACGAGTTATTTCAGTAAAGTAAATATATTGGTTGCTGTGGACCAAACGTAAAAAAAGCGCACAACAACTTTAGTTCAGTCATTAAGTTTATGTTACCTTGCAAAAAATTCGGTAGAAGTTTTTTTTACTTGTATATGATGGTGCCAGCATTAAAAACCAAGTTTTCCAATTCGGCTGACCTCGGAGAATTTTCTGTGGCCAAAAACACGTTTTTTTGTGTTTTTTCAAGATATCTCGGAGCTGGTTGCTCTTAGGTGTTTATTTTTTATTTCATCTTAAAGAGGACAAAATAATGAATAAATTTTATTATAACTCTTTTTCCTAAACCTATGAACAAGCGCCCTACCGCGCCGAGAAGAATTGACATTTTTCCCAAATTAGCGGAAAGTGTATTTTACATTCTTTTCTGCGTCCATTACTTATATTAAACTATTCTATTTTCGATTAACTGTGTTTAATAATTAATATATACATATAGTATATGAGAGGAAAGCTATTTCTTATTAAATTTTTTTTCTCTATGATTCTCTGTACACCCCCTACTGTAATCCCTCCACTCCTACTACACTACTTGAAGTAGCGACTCAGGCGCTGGGTCTATACTCGTCTCAATAGGCCTGAGACCGTGACTGCTGCGTATCCATCCCCATTCTTCTGGATTTTTCACATTTCCCAACCAAGTTTGTACTTGGTAGTAACATCGTAGTGAATGACATCGCGCTGCGTGTCTCGTGTTGGTGGTAGTCTAGAGATCAAATTTACTCTTCGTTGCCGATTTTGCAAATAGCTGATACCGTAGTGTGTCCAGTGTTTGGTCGGTGCCAATGGCACCACCATACAATACCATAATAAACTTCTCTCCTGCCATGGCTACTTCTTCTTTGCTGGCGTCTGGTTTGTTGAACACTTGAACCACTTCCCTTATCTCTGATAATTTCACAAAAATAGAACACATTTTCATCTTTCCTTGGCCAAAGAGAGAGGATGTGGTATCGCATCCGCTAATCGCATGGATGAAAAGAATGTTCTCAACGTCGTACTTGAATGAAGTAGATGAGAATAATAAATCAGCTACATTCCCTCTTCCAGGTTTACGGAAAAATATGTTTTTATGATTTTGTCCTATTCTGTCATCAGTACAAGAAGATCTATATCTTCCCCAACTATTGATACGCTTTCGAACTCCTGAGCTTTTGAAATTGCAGTAGTTACGATTAAAACGTCAGCGTCCTCTTCTGCCTGGTTTACTTGAATTCCACATAGTTCAAGTTCCCTTTTGAGCATGGAAATTAAACGGCTCTTATTATTGTCATTCGCCAAGAATTTATCCTGTGGAACTTGATTGATGCTGTCTGCATCGAAGATAACGTCAGCAGAAGTATGCATCTTAAAACGGCGATGCCTTTCTGAGCTCTTTACGCCACTGTGAGCAGCATCAGGTGGATATCCATCAAAGACAACTGAAATGTGTGCTCCGTAGTGTCTTTTCAAATAAGTAGAGTAACTCTTAACAATTGTATCAAAGGAAGAATTTCGAGGCCAAACAACTTTATGCAGGAGATATCCTCCATCAACGACAACACATTTATTTTCCCCGATCAATTCCTGGTCCTGAATTTGGGTAAAAGCGTTGTAAAATGATGATTTGGTTCCCTTCCTCATCCCTTCTTCCGAGAACAAGGACATAGGGTACGGTGCGAGTTCGTAGGTGAAAAACAGTTTTAAATCTTCCTCAGACTGTTTAGCAATACATAACCTCTGAAAAAGGGTCATTGGATCAACAGGAGTGACTTTAAGTTTTCCTACTTTGACAACAGTTGCAAGTGTTACTACCGCATTTTTTCTCTTGAATTTTACATTCTGAAAATCGTCATTAACTATTCTTGTAACCTCAGTCGTTCCCACTTCTTGCGACATATGGCAATTCACGTCAGGCCCTCCAACAATTCCACTGCTCAACGACATTAGCACATCCGTTTTTGGGAATGGAGGATGTTGTGACAGCCAGGCATGTAGTTTATTTGAGTCATGCTTGTCTCGGTCAATGCGTGAACTTCTCATATCCACGTGCTGCTCTGAAGTTTCAGACTGTACGTTGCAGTATTCTTCAATTGCATCACATATATTCTGCATGTACACCATGCCCAAAGTCCATTTGGTTAAAACACTATCTGTGATACCTCTGCCATGAGTAAGCCCTCCAGAGCTTTTCATTGTCTTCATTAGGGTTTGTTCAATGGTCATGTCTGACCAAATTCCACACCAATGTTTGTCGGAGCGCCGTATGGTAAAATATCCTTTTGTTGTAAACTTTTGATATTCTGTTGGATCCATTTTATCTTCTAGTTTCAACATATCCTGTAGGTAGAGGTGACCACATTTAGCATACAAAAATGTCCTGCTGCGTGAAAGAAAGGGAGCATTTTTGGACAGTTTCAAGATGAAGCTTCCAATTGCCAGTTCGCTCTGCCTCAATGAACTGTTTGATAAGTGTAGTCATACGAAAATACTGAACCCATAACTTAGCAGTGGGTCCATTGCTTTCGAGAGAACTAAGGGTTTGTCCGAATTTTTTGGTGATATCTTGGAAGCAGGTATTACTGGCGTGTATCATAGGAAGATCAAAGTTATTAATCATGTCTTCCATCGCAGTTCGTTCGCTCTCTGTTAGCTCTATTAGATCCCACACCAGACAACCCAACACAAGATGAGTTAATGTATGAGCTCTGACAGCCCGTGCATACGCATGTCCAGACATTAATTTATCAACGCTATTTTCAGCGTAAATTGCGGTTAACAGTTGTTTCAAGCCGCTTCCAGTCATTATCTTTCCAACTGACCCCATAAATGACATTAGAAGGTGAAAACCTCCCAGTCGCACAGTAACGTTGTTCAAGTCAGGATGACCACTTGCAAGAATATCCCTTGCTTTTAAATACAACGGCTGGTCAAAAGTTACGAAGCACATCTTTTGATTGCGTTTTCTACACTCATCTGATGCAATTAGAAGAGAAGTGTATACTGTATCGTACTGATTTGGTGGAGAGTTGATAAAAGGGTAACACATTATCTTGGAACGTTCGTATTCTTCATTAGTGGTCGCCTGTTCCATAAAGCCATTCCATCCGGGAACACTGTGATTGTTTGACCATTTACCATAAAGCCAAATGATGTCGGTGGTTAAAGGAACAATTTCATTTGAGACCGGGCAAAGATTCTGTAAATCTTCTATTTTGATAGTTTGTAAACCTCCCTGATCTGTTCTTTGAAACGTTTGCAGTTGAATGTTTCCCGCTTGCTTGACAATTTCAGCTGATGAACACTTCTGCAAGCGTTCCATATTTTCGTCAGGAAACAATGAGTTGTAGGAGTCACACACATGATTCCTCCCATGGCATGGAATGTTCCCGCTCCGTCAAGTGTATTGACATTAAAGTCTGCATTATCAAACACATATTGACAGAAAGCGTCATCTTGTAATCTTGGTTTCTGTGGTCGCAAGACGGATGACGTTTCAAGAAGGGAAGCTTCAGAGTAAGATGCTGCGAAGCCTACAGCAGATAGAATGTTTACGAGGTGTTTAGAACCAAACTTTCGGTACAGATACGAACTGATTCCTGTCAAAATTGAGGAAATAAAGAACTTGGCCTTACTGCGCTTATAACAGCATGTGACAAAGCGACACATTTCTTCTTCCATTTATCAAATGCACCCCGTTTGTGCCTCAAAATGATGGATTCGAAGAATAATTTCAATGAAACGGGAATGACCGAGTCAGCGTTAGATAAAAAATTATCAGACGGAGGATACTCTTCAGTATTGTACACTTGCGACCGTATATCTTCTAATATAATATCAGCTGCTGCTTTGACAACTCGCAGACGTTCTTCTTGAGGATCTGATTTTCTGTTAGAATACCAGTTGTCACTGAGTATTCTGTACCAACTTTTCGGAAACAAACAACCGCCTTTTTTTTGAAGTTTCAGCTATTAGTACATCTTCTCCATATTTCATGTAGAGGCGTGCTTTCACTGTTCTTATATCAGGTCGAAAATCTCCCTCTATTGCATTCATTAAATCATCAATAGGAAACTGACACTCTGCTGAGTTCAGTTCAAGGTGAGAACAAATGTTCTCCATAGCTTCGTCGATGTTTGTTGCAGGACGGCGCCCTCTTTTTTTCCCACCTCCAGGCTTCTGATAAAGTTTTCTTTGACACAACCGGTGGTACCAGGCTTCCACAGCTACCAAGTCATTTACATTTTTTATTCGTTCTTGTATTTCCTGGGCCCATTCATCAGCACGTTTTTCCGCTGCTTCCATGATAGTATTTTTCTTTTCTTCTTCTCCTACGTGTGGCAGTCTTTCTTGTTTTGCAACGAAGTCTTCAGTAGCTCCTCTCCACACAAAAAGCACTGGGCTTTAAAATTAAAAACCTCATTCCTTGATCGAAGTGATGACGATACACTAGGTTGTTGAGCACCAGTATTACTTCCACGACGAAGAAAAGCTGCAATCATATTTTCATTTGTGTAAGTTTTCTGGCAAGCGCTGTGCAAGGTCACTTGTTTTAGGCTATTCAATAAACGTTGATGTTCCGGATTCTGACGTTTAACACTGCACTCTTGGAGAGTTTTCACGCCTCTCTCTTTAACAATAATCGTGCGTCCTTCACTTAAACTAAGCTGACAAATAAAGCATATATCCGCATTAGGTACACTCATATTTGAAATTATTTATAATTTTTAGAAATAAATAAACAAAATAAAAAATTATGTGGATTTGTTTAGCATTTTCATTTAGGCATTATAATAAATTTACTAAAACCGGTTGTCAAAATAGTGTGCAGGGTACACACTGAAAGAAATAATTGTATTTTACGTAACGGAACGTTGGTCACAAAGTAACCAACGTTACGTTACGTAAAATTTCAAGAGAATATGTAAAAGTAGAATACATAATTCACTCTGTCCCAATCACAGTATTTATAATGTGTGTATTTACATTACATACGATTGATTCCAATATATGATCACCACATTAACTATGTAATAATACTACTAAAGTTGTGTAATTTTCATGTAATGTATACTGTGTTCATTACTTTATAAGTATGGTAATAGTATGGTCTAAAAATTAAAATCCACTGTAAACCTAAAAAATGTATTTATAGAAAACATTACAGTAACATTTTAGTTATAGAGTAAATAGAAACATTACTTACATAAATACAATGCATTATATAATAATGGTAGGCATAAACAACGTATAATAATTTTATGACAAAAATGAATTAAGTAAGAAACAATGCTAATGATTTAACAAAATACAATTTCTCATTCGAAATAAAAATTTGTCAAAGAGATTCTATGATACGCCTATAACACTGAAATCTCAGAGAAGTCGTTGTATGATTATATAAATGTGTTTAAAATAATAATAGGTACTTATTTGGTAATAAAATAACGGTTTTTAAAAGTACTAAATACAAACACTTAAAAATCAAAATCTTTCAAGTTATTTAAAAAAATTGAATATCTTTTTTCTAATAGGGTTTATTTTAATACTTTTAGATCCTGAATCTGGATGAATCTTTAAATAGTAACGTTGGATAAATTCCATACAAATCGAAAGTTTCTTAGGATATTTTAGATTCATTACAAAATAAAGACAGAAAGCTACTTTAAAAGCTTCCAAGAAAGTTGAATATCCGTCAGGCTGGATGATGTTTTTCAGTACACGTGGTAAATAACATTTTCACGCTGCTCTTCACCTGAGATGATCATATAGTAAAGGTCATAAAACAAACATTACATTACTTTACCTCGTTTAATTTCAACTACCATAGGAGTCAACGATAATTTCGAAACGTCTAGATCCTAAAAAGATTAATGTTTTTTATTATTATAAAAGCACTTCGAAAATATACCTCCTGTTGTATGCTGATATAACATTCATCCAAATTTTCCTTGAAATACATTGCGAGGTACTTTAAAACTAAAGTTGGTGAAGATAGTTCTTCTAAAATTTAGTTTATTCTTTTTTTTCAGAAATGCCAAAATCTTTGAGTTATTATTTTCGAGGTGGTCTAATAGATTAATATCTGAGTTGGTTAATTTCGAAAAATGGTAAAATAATCCTTTTGATGAGAATAAGACTGGCCACTCTTCCAGAATCTCATTTACTGAAGGTGGATTTTCTCTGTTGAGAAAATTTCGTTGGGCAGAATAAGTTTTATCCAACATTGCATAAAAGTTTTCTTCATTTTCATGAATTAACAATTTTTCATTAAGTACGCTATCTACTTTTGGTGACCAATTTGTACACCCTGCACGAGCACTAACATAACGTTTTTTGGATGTAATAGGGGACTTGTTTGTACTATCTAAAGATTTCCTCTTATGTGGTCTGTTCAAGTAATTATTTCTGTCCTGCAATTTATTTACCAGAGAATGTGTTCCATCGCCCAAGACAACACCGTCTTCGTCCACATCTTTAAAAACATCGGGATATTTATCAATAATTTTTTTAGCTACAGTTTTAAAGGCTTTCGTAGGGATGTTACTTTTAAATTTTCTCATTTTGGTGATTATGTTTTGTATTAAATTACCCATGGTCCTTTTAGAGCGAATTCCCTTCTCTAACTCTTCTATGTCTTCGTGCTCTAAAGTATTCCATGGGACCATAAAAGTTTCCCAAAAGTTTTCACTGTTGCAGTCTATTGTGCACGAAATATTAATAGCATTACTAGAAACCATTTCCATCACGTGTTCTAATCCGTTGTCTTCAATCTGGTCGACATTGATAGCACTGCTTGTAGATGGCAACAGAAGAAGATGCATAGGATCCTACATTAGTTACGGTAGATGCTAAAGAACAAGTAGATGATAGACGGTCAATAGCTTCTTTTTCCCACCGTGTATTCCTTTCTAATATCATTAGGGTTTGATTTTGCATATATTCTAGAGTTTCTTCATCTACAGGAGTTCCGTCACATTCTAATACTAATGTACTTCCGTCAATTTGTAACTTCTGGGAAGCTGAAACAAATATGAATACATTTTAAAGTATTAAAAGTTACATATGTAACAAGTTTACATTAGAAAAAGATTGTTTTGTGTGCAACTGTTAAAAAAAGGCCACATTTTTTGTTTGATTTTGAGCCGTGAAATAGTATATTTGTTTATAATAAAACAAAGCCTTGACTACGCAAACGGGTTATGATTGTTAATGAATCTAGCTTTAATAGATAATTGGAACGGTTATTAATACTATGTGATGACAAATATTATTATACATGTAATAATACTGAACAAAAAATTAATTAATTTTATGTAAAGATTCGACCGAAACTTTAATTTTGGTAGTTTTTTTACAGTTGCACACAAAATTTTGTCACATGCCCGTGAACTATGTTTTTTTTATTCGAGTGATTATTTGGCTCGGCGGCTCGGCTGCGCCTCGCCAAATAATACTCATTTTCATAAAAAGTTCTAGTTCACGGCGTTGTAACATAAATAACTAGTTTGTGGTAATTAAAAAAAACTACTTAAAACGCCATGTAATAAAAAAATGAAACTCTTGTTCATTGTGTAAAGTCTACCTATAAAAAAATATATAATAATAATAATAATACTAATAATGAGGGACATACCTTTTAGTATAACAGAAGTATATATTTCCTCCTGGCTTCCATTTTCAATAAATATGAGTGCTTTTTTCAGTCGATCCTTTGACCAAACTTTGAATATCATTGTTAAAACAACTCTATAAACTAAATTGAAAATATCAGAAACAAATTAAAAATAGTCAAAATAGTGCATTGTAACACAGAGTTATAAAATAATGTACAATAATTACATCATGACAAAAACGAATTAATTAAAAAACAATGGCGCTGACTTAAAATAATACAAGTTTTCATTTGAAATACAAGTATGCCAAAGAGGTTCTACATTTATGAGTTCTTGAAAAGATACGCAAATATCACATTCGTCATTTAGAGTGTCAGAAACATTAAAGTTTTCATATAAGCCTGTGTCATCATTATAAAAAATGCTTACTTTTTTGCCTAAAAAATATAGTTCTAACAAATTCTCTCCTAATAAAATATAGCGGATTTTACATAAACTAAGTATGCCGTTATTATCACTTTTATAACATAATAACATTCCTCTTTTATATAAAACACCTCGAAATCGAACACTTTCAGTTACGAATTTGAAACAAGTTATACTATATTTACAATTCAAAAATAGATAACATGTAAGGGTGATAATTTTGATGTCAAAAATCTGAAATGAGTCTGAAGTTGCTTTATTATTGTATAATGCTATATTTGACGTATAATTTAAAGTTTGCAGTAGTTGGTGCTTATTTGATAAAAGAAAACAAAACATTTTTAAAATTTGAAGAATGTCTTATGATATCCTTAAAGTACTTGTGTTTGCTTTCAAAACGCAATGTCCAAATATGTCGCAAAGGACCAAACTGTCTTATCAAATTTGGGTAATGCGTTATGTAATGGTGCTTAGGTTTCAGATTGTGCTCTGGGAATAAACACTTCCTTGTGTGGATATATTCTTCAATTAAATTTTTTAAAATAGCTATTTGATCTATAGATAGTTTGAAGGCCAGTAAAATATTAACGATTTTACGCAAGATCAGTATCATTTCATAAACCTGACAATTATAAAAATCACCTATTGTTTCGTATATAATAAATGGAAAAATTTGTAATATATACATTATTTCAGATGCAGACCCTACGAGTTTATCATTTTTTTTAAATGTGGGTAGTGACATTTTTGAGTGATTTTGGAAAGTAATTTCCTTCATCTTTCTGTTTAAATACTCAAAAGATATCTTTTTTTCTTTAACAAAATAATTAACACACAGCATGAGATCTAAAGGAATTATCCCCTCAAAAAGATCATGTCCAATGCACGGAGGTAAACCAGGCGAACAAACGTGAAAATATTTTAATTCATTAAGTACAGAACTAAACTTTACACCTTTGTGATGATCTTTTAGAAGTAAACTCATATTTACGTCATGTTCGTATGATTTTTTGTCTCTTAAACAGAATTGAGTTTGTCCTTTAGTCATTTTGTTCGCATAACAAAAACGACAGAAATATAACTCAGTATTAAATGTTTCTAAGAAACCTCCTATTTGATGACTTCCTAAGTTGTCTCCTATTACAGCCAATAATACTTCCTTTTAATTGTAAGTGATCGTTTATTTTTATTCCTTCATTTTCTAATATTTGTATATCATCTATTAATTTTATTAAAACAACGCCAAACCCAAAATGTTTAACGTGTTTTTCGAAACAAATGCCTATTAATTGAATATGGTCTATTTGAGTCCTATTTCATGGTGGAAGGTTAGCCAACGTCATGTATATTCCAATTATTTTGTATTTTCCTCTCGACGATCCCAACGGATTGCAAATTTCAAAAGCATCTTGATAAATTAATAATTTTATGGAAGTTGTAGATGATGCAATATCGTTTTGAAACAGTTTGTTATTTTTTGTTACTTTACCATCACAAATATCTTCAAAAATATTTTGTTGGTTCAAATTCTTGGAAAAAACTTGTTGAGTAACATGTTCGTTTGCTAAAAGAGCTTTTAATGTTTCCAAAATTGGAACATAATAAAAAAATTGTTCCAAATTATTTATTTTACCAATGACAATTTTTAATGGTTCAATAAAATTAAAATTTGATTTAAAATATAACTTTCTATTGTGGGTACGAGTTTCTATATTCATACTTATGTGCATCCTTTCCTTTTTGCTCCCTTGTTTTTTTTTAATCCTTGGTGCTTTTTTTTGGTTGTGCGTTTTTTTTTTTTTGGAGCTTTTTGGATGCTTTGTTTTTGGGTTTTGTTTGTTGGTGTGTGGCCGACTTTTTGCTTTGGCTGGTAGGAGTTAGCCTGTGTCTCTGGGCCCCCGGTGGGGGGGGGGGGGGTGTCTGGGGTGAAGCCGTGGGTTTGCGCCCCTTTGGTTTTTTTTTTTTTAATAGTCCACTTTCAGGGTTATGAGCATATTTAATTAAAGATTCTTTTACAATATTCAATAAATTAACATTAAACAAATCATTTGCTTTTAATTGTGCTTGTATATAGGTTGTGTTTAGGTCATTTAAATCCAGAAAAGAGTCAATTATTTTTGTTAATGAATTTCTGTCAACATATACTTAGATGATAAAGTCAAATAAGTTGATGCTAATAATTTTAATCCGGTCGCTTCAAGTTCTTTGGTTAACTTTTTTTTTGATTATTTGTTGGTTCTGAACAAGTTAAACTTGCGTCATCAGAATTATTCGGGTTTTGTAGATCGGGAACATTAATGAAATTCGAGCTTGATTTCCTGTTAAATTTTGAGACAAAAAAACTAAAACAATTTTTTTTTTAAATATATTTTTTTGAAAATGTTTTCTAATAAAATGAGCACGTTAATTAATTTTTTTTTTTTTTTTTAATTTATTTCAACAAAATTATTTTAAAAAAAATTTTATTGTTTTTTTTTTTTATTTTTTTTAAATTTTTAAAAAATTTTTTTAAATCGTTTCAAATTCGCATTTTTTAAAGAACATTTAAAAATCTCACTGGTATTATCCTTATTATGGGGCAAATTGTGGTAACGATAAATGTGTTGTTTAAAACTATTAAAAGATTTCGTTTCAATTCCACAGTTAATGCGAATGCAGCGAAAAATTGCACCATGACTATTTCTGTGCACGTGTTGGTGTGTTTCGTACAGTAGCATTAAATGCGTTTTAAAGTTACACATGAGGCAGTAGTAAAACATACTTGATTGGTTATCTAACTAAAGTAAATAATTATTTTATAAATCAAATAATAAAAACTAACTTACCTGATTAAGATATTTTTTCAGCGTTCGAAAACAGAAGCCACATAACAAAAATGAATCTTTGTAATGATCACTGAATCGCATTCACACTGCTACGCGGATGATGTTACGACTGCGTATTATAATAAATACACATTAGTTATACGGTAAATTAACATTTCCACAAGAAAATATGTATAACTACAGAACAGGGAAGAAACATCCCTCATTTATTACATAATTCGTAATGCACTTTAATACTTAAATAGTTTATGTTGTAAAATAGATATTCTCCTTGTAATTTCACAATATATAAGTAAAAACACATTAAAAACATTGTAAATATATATAACCAGATAAAATAAGTAATAAGCAATAGCAAAATATGGAAATTTTGTGTAATTTTACAGTAATTTTTCAGTGCATAACTGAACTAACTGGAAACAACACCACACCAGTACAGGGCAACATTATTGCTCCGTTTCACCACCTTCACATCATGCAATACCATATCCATCCACACGCCTTAATTACATTATTACAATTATATTATTATTTTAAATACGGTATTATTATTATATTATTCTTCTTCATATTATACTAAACAAGTACTGGAAAATTGTGTGGCAAACACGAAATAAAATCTGATTCCGATTTTGTTGTTCTAAATATAAACACATATACGTTACGTCAGTCAAGTAGTTCTACTATTACGGCGGGATAGGAGGGTTGGAGAGAGTGTATAGGAGAAGGGAGAGTAGACGATGACAACACAAAGAGGTTGTAGGGAAAGAGCATAAACGTTGGTATAAATCATTAAGCGCAGTTAGTCGCACATACATATGTTTAAATGTGAGTAACCGGCGCAGAAAGGGAATTAAAAGGCAATTTGAGAAAAAATGTCAATTCTCTTCTAAGCGCGGTAGCGCTTAGTTCCTAGGTTTAGGAAAAAAGTGTTATAATAACATTTTTTCATTATTTTGTCCCTCTTTAAGATGAAAAAAAATTAAACACCTACGAGCAACCATCTCCAAGATATCTTTAAAAAACACAAAAAACGTTTTTGGCCACAGAAAGTTCTCCCGAGGTCAGCCAAATTGAAAACTTGGTTTTTTTAATGCTGGCACCATCATATACAAGTAAAAAAAAAAAATGCAAGCAAAACGATTCTTTAGTGACCTATCCACTGTACTACTTTAAATTTTGATTTTATTTTTCTTAAATAGTTATTTTCACCTATTACTAAAATTGGTGAATCAAATTCATCCTCCATGATATTTGTCGAATATTTTTTGAAAATCTATCCACCTTTCACAACTATTTTTTTATTTATTTTGACGCCGAAGGATTCAAGAAAATTACCTAAATTTCTAGCATTGCTATCACCAATAATATTAAAGTTATCAATTAGATTTCCCAACGTGGTTGGGCCTTCACATGGAGAAAGATGGAAAAGGATGTGCGAAATACCAAACATGGTGTTAAATTAACCTGCACATCTTTTCCATCTTTCTCCATGCTTAATTCCAACCTTTCCGGTTCAGGGAAATCTAATTAAAGCAAGATTAAAGGAGACTTTTAAAATAAGTATTAAAGTTATCTAATTTATCCCGAATATGATTGTCCTACATCCTCCATGAATCGCAGGAACTTCTGCCAAATACGATATTCCTTCTGGAATGTTGTGCCGGTACATCATTCGTTGATATAACCAGAGCAAGGCCCAACGAGGTGGAAGACCTAAAGGGTGACCTTCAGATCCCGCCTAGAACGCAGATGTTTGTGTGCACCCGAAAGGAACGACATCCAGTTGAGGAAGAAGACCGACGAATTCAACCCTTTATTTAAAAACTACAAAAAAATCTAATATTAAATACGTTAATAAATACAAAAATACTAATATACAATGATATCGAAAAGGATCTTTTTACAAATTGATAGAATTTTATAATGTAATGAAAAGCAATTTTATTTAAATGAACTTTGTTACTTAATGAAAGAGTTGCATCTACCCGGTAATTTTAAAATGTCAAGCATTATCTAAAATCTGATTATAAGGTTTTACCCGACTTTCATAAATATTCCCCAAATAACGACGAGTTATTTCAGTAAAGAAAAAATATATTCGACATCCGGTTGAGGGAATAAGATCGATACGTATTTCCTACCTTTATTTAAAACTACAAAAATCAAATATTAAATTCGTTAATAAATACAAAAAAAAAATACTAATATACAATGATATCCCGAAAAGGATCTTTTACAAATTGATAGAATTTATAACGTATTGAAAAGTAATTTTATTTAAAATGAACTTTGTTACTTAATGAAAGAGTTGCATCTACCCGGAAATTTTAAAATGTGAAACATTGTCTAAAATCTGATTATAAGGTTTTACCCGACTTTCATAAATATTCCCCAAATAACGACGAGTTACTTCAGTAAAGTAAATATATTCGACATCCGGTTGAGGAAGAAGACCGACGTATTCCTAACCCTTTATTTAAAACTACAAAAAAATCAAATATTAAATACGTTAATAAATGCAAAAATACTAATATACAATGATATCCGAAAAGGATCTTTTACAAATTGATAGAATTTATAACGTAATGAAAGCAATTTTATTTAAATGAACTTTGTTACTTAATGAAGAGTTGCATCTACCCGGAAATTTTAAAATGTGAAACATTGTCTAAAAATCTGATTATAAGGTTTTACCCGACTTTCATAAATATTCCCCAAATAACGACGAGTTATTTCAGTAAAAGTTTAAATATATTCGACATCCGGTTGAGGAAGAAGACAACACGATGTTCCTAACCCTTTATTTAAAAACTACAAAAAATCAAATATTAAATTCGTTAATAAATACAAAAAAATACTAATATACAATGATATCCCGAAAAGGATCTTTTACAAATTGATAAGACTTTATAACGTAATGAAAAGCAAGTTTATTTAAAAATGAACTTTGTTACTTAATGAAAGTTGCATCTACCCGGAAATTTTAAAATGTGAAACATTGTCTAAAATCTGATTAAGGTTTTACCCGACTTTCATAAATATTCCCCAAATAAGGACGAGTTATTTTCAGTAAAGTAAATATATTGGTTGCGGTTGACCAAACGTAAAAAGCGCACAACAACTTTAAATTTTGATTTTATTTTCTTAAATAATTATTTCCACATATTACTAAAACGGGTGAATCAAATTCATCCTCCATGGTATTTGTCGAATATTTTTGAAAATCTATCCCACAACTTTCACAACTTTTTATTTTATTTTGACGCCGCGGATTCAAAGAAAATTACCTAAATTTCTAGCATTGCTATCACCAATAATATTAAAGCTATCAATTAGTTTTAATGGTTGGGCCTTCACATGGAGAAAGATGGAAAAGATGTGCGAAATACCAAACATGGTGTTAAATTAACCTGCATCTTTTTCCATCTTCCATGTGAAACTAACCATGGAAAAATCTAATAAAAAAGTATTTAAGGAGACTTTTAAAATAAGTATTAAAGTTATCTAATTTATCCCGGATATGATTGTCCTACTTCCTCCATGAATCGCAGGAACTTCGCCGTACGTCTGGTATCCTTCGAGAATGTTGTGCCGGTACATCCATTCGTCGATATAACCAGAGGCAAGGCCCAACGAGGTGGAAGACCTAAAGGTGACCTTCAGATCCCGCCTAGAACGCAGATGTTCGTGTGCACCCAAAGGAACGACATCCGGTTGAGGGAAGAAGACAGACGTATTCCTAACCCTTTATTTAAAACTACAAAAAAATCAAATATTAAATACGTTAATAAATACAAAAAAATACTAATATACAATGATATCCCGAAAAGGATCTTTTACAAATTGATAGAATTTATAATGTAATGAAAAGCAATTTTATTTAAATGACCTTTGTTACTTAATGAAGGGGTTGCATCTACCCGGAAATTTTAAAATATGAAACATTGTCTAAAATCTGATTATAAGGTTTTACCCGACTTTCATAAATATTCCCCAAATAACGACGATTTATTTCAGTAATGCCCGGTTTACATTATTCCAGTCCAGTGATCTAGCGAGATTCCAGTCCAGTGCTGGACTGGATCTGTAACGTCTACATTATTCCAGTTATTTAGAAGCCGTTGAAGTGTGAACACTATAGTGACAATGATTTCAAGAAGAGATCAGTTTCGAAAATGTTTCAAACGTGCTCAATCACTCTTGCTACAAGAAGTTATTAATGAGGTTGATAAGGAACCAAAAAAAGGAACGGGTTTGGGTGAGAAATTGGATCAGCGAAAGAGATGAAAAAGGAGGGTCAGCAATACTTTTGCAACAACTGAAGATAGAAGATCCCAATGAATATAGACTGGCACTGAGAATGACAGCAGAAAACTTTGAAGAACTGTTATCATTAGTTTCGATTAATATCCAGCGTAAGAATACGTTGTTCAGAGATGCTATACCCGCAAAATTAAAATTAGAAGTCACTCTTTTTTTTTTAAGTACTGGAGATAGTTACAGAAGCCTCAGTCGTATGTTTCGATTGCCAAAACCAACTATTTCAAAAATTATACCAGAAGTCTGTCAAGAAATTAAAAGGGCATTAAAAGACCACATCAAGGTAATATTTTTTTTATTAAGTATCATATCTATGACAAATTAAAATTATTGAAAGCATTCATGATTATATTAATGTATTCTGGGTCATCGCTTACTACATTTAACGAGTCCTCGGTGGTTTGTGTATCTACAGACGCTGGACTATTCAATGGCATATAAGTACTACTACTCGTGCTTGGTCTTGACGCATAATTGTAATTTGGTCTTGACGAATTGTCACTGGCATGTGTGTTTGCAGAATATTTAGGACTATTCAAATCGTGTAGTCGACATCTTGTTATCACACTCTGTATTTCTTCTTGGCCTAGGATAGCCTGTTCTGTAGAAAGGGTTCTTAATTGCTTCGCAATGTGTTTCCCAGATGTCGAATTCATCTTCCACTGTTTCTGATTTGGATAAATCGTATTGCATATCTTTCATGCTACTGACTATTGTAGACAGCTGTGAAATTTTTACTTCTTTTCTTTCGCGGTTCTGATAGACTAACTTCTGGGTTTGTATGGGTAGGGTTCCCACATTGGTCACTAGGTTGAGTATTGTCAGTATTTTCTTTATTTTGAGCATCATCAGTATTTTCCTGAAAATAAATATTTTTACTTTCTTTTTGCAGATACCCACTGCGGAACAATGGAAACAAGTCGAGGAAGGCTTTCGGAATAAGTGGAACTTTCCTTTGTGCTACGAAGCGTTAGACGGAAAACATATAAAAATTACTGGCTCCTATGAATATGGAAGTACGAACTTTAATTATAAAAAGAAAACAGCATAGTATTGATGGCTCTTGTTGACCATGATTACTGTTTTACGTATATCAATGTGGGCGCAAATGGAAGCGCTTCGGATGGTGGTATTTTCAAAAACTGTTCCATTTTTACTGAATTAGAAAATGGCAGTTTTATTCCAGAAGATGGAGTGATTGTGGCTGATGCAGCATTTCCACTAAAACATACTTAATGAAACCATATCCTGGGGCTAATTTAACTTTTGAACAAAAATATATAATTACAGGCTGTCCGTGCTAGACGCATTGTAGAAAACGCTTTTGGAATATTAGTAAGTCGATTCAGAATTTTCGAAAAGCTATTTCAACTAAGTTACATACTGTGGATCACATTGTGTATGCAGCTTGCTCTCTACACAATTGGTTGAGAAAAAGTCAAGCAATTATATGACTACTTCTTGTGTAGACCATGACGATCACAACGACCATCATTTGATTAATGGAACATGGAGATCCGAAATAACCTCTTTACATAGTATCATACAGCAGGGCAGTAACAACTCAGCAACACATGCCAGGGAAAAAGAACTCAATTTACTAATTATTTTGTGAACGAAGGAAAAGTACCATGGCAAAATCATATGATACATTGATAAATTTGTGTGTTTAACAAATAATATGCTACTAAAATAAAAATAAATAAAATCTTAAAATAAATACCTGTGTTTTACGCTTCACCATCACATTTTTAATAAATGAATTGAATTCGGCGAACCATTTCACTTTGGGTTGGTAAACATTGCCACTAGCACCAGATGTGGATGATTTCTTAATCTTGTCTAGTTCAAGGTAGTATGTCGAACGAATGCTTTTTATTTTGTTTTCACATCTTCCGGTGTGAATCCTTCAATTTCCATACCAATGCACAGATTTTGCAAAGCAGTTTGGCGCATAGCTTTGTTTTTATAATGTTCTGATGTTATATCCCATAAACACGGATTTTCTCTGTATATAGTGACAAACTTTACAGTTTCGTCTTCAGATAACTTCTTCACCATTGTTAAATCCTTTTTGCAAAAAAGTCCGCAAAAACAACCAACACGTGTGTACTTCGTCAGCACTGGAATGGCACTGGATTGGCCGTCTACATTATTCCAGTTGCACTGGATTGGTCGCACTGGATTCAAAAGTAGACCGCGAATCAGTTACTGGACTGGAATGCTTACTGGATTCAGTTCATTCAAGTGCCGGTTTACATTTTTTCAGTAAGCAATCCAGTACTGGACTAGATCGCTGGACTGGAATAATGTAAACCAGGGCATAAAAGAAATAAATATATTAGGTTGCAGGTTGACCAAACGCGTAAAAAGCGCACAACAACTTTAAATTTTGATTTTATTTAATTATTTCCACATATTACTAAAACGGGTGAATCAAATTCATCCTCCATGATAGTTGTCGAATATTTTTGAAAATCTATCCACCTTTCACAACTTTTTTATTTATTTTTGACGCATACGCAGGATTCAAAAAAAGTACCTAAATTTCTAGCATTGCTATCACCAATAATATTAAAGTTATCAATTAGATTTCCCAACGTGGTTGGGCCTTCCACAGCCGTCTTTACTTTACAAGCCGTGCTAATGTATACATTTGGCAACACGGTTTGGTCCTATCTGTAGTCAGTGCCTATGCAAATACGTATTTTTGTAGCTTTATGAGTGCATTCTGCTATTAATTATTTCAAGTCTTCTGTTGTTCTTGTGGGTTTTAATTCTAAATTGCCATCGTACATTTAACTACTTTTATAAATGAATGTTTAAGTTAATTGAGTGTTTACGTATTAGGATATTTGTGTGGTTTTATTTTAGTGAGGTTATGTATACTGTTTTGTTACTGTGATTACACACAGGATTATACTACTTAACTGTATACAAGTGCAAAGGTAACTTATTCTCTAAAATTGTTACTTTATAATTTAGTTCTTCATTACTTGTAGATGCCAAGACGATGCTGTGTGACAAGCTGTAAAGCAAATTATGACTCTACTTTGAAAGTTTCTCGTGTCTGTGAGACCACATTTGCCTTTCTAAAATGAAATATTACGACAGCAATGGATAAAAAAAATTCCAGAGACAACTGGTCACCAGGTAAAAGTGCTGTAGTTTGCGCTCAACATTTTAAGGACAGTGACATTATGCGTTATGGAGACAATATAATAAAGATGGTACATACGTTGATATTCCATTAAGAATTCCTCGTTTGAAAGAGGCAGCAGTACCTTGTATATTTCCAAATCTTCCAAAATATTTATCAGTTACTGAAAATAAATGTCAACGTAACGACCCGGAAGAAAGACGCAAAAATATTATTCGGAGACACAATCAAGAAATTGATAATTTCCTTAACAGTGATAAAATAGGGAGTCTCCACAATTTGTGCAACATGTACTTAAAGAAACTCAATTTATCAAAATGGGAAGTAAAGTTGACAGAAGACGGAATTTATTTTTATACATTAAAGTTTGATGATGGTTTGTCTATTACGAGTACTGTTATTATTAATACTGATCTCAATGTACAAGTGTATGTGAACAAAAACAAATTATCTGAAAATGATTTAAAATGGATATTACCTTCTACTTTAAAATTGTCATTATGGTCACAGTTAGAGAATATCTTGGTAAGATATGCATCGTCACATAGTAAAACAGAATTTGAATGTTTGGCATCCCAATCTATTGAACATTTAGTTGCAAAAGTTGGGAGTATTTGTCAAAAGCAGTTGACAGGTGCGATGATGATAATACTTTCAAGTACAGTAAACAAATCACTATTTTAGCAAATCAACTAAAACAAATTGTTAATACAAAAATTAGATATGCCACAGAAACTATTGTTATGGCTTTCATGTTTTATTGTAATTCTCCTGCTACTTACGATATTATACGTGATTTTTTATTTTGCCTCACAAAGGTATTTACAAACTTTATCATCTTCTTTAAGCATTTCACCTGTTGATCAAAGCAGTAACACGTCTTATTTGTCCCATTTATGTAACACTTTGCCAAAACAAGATAAAATTGTTTCTGTTTTAATTGATGAAATTTATGTTTCTTCTCGTTTAGATTTTAGGAGTCAATCAATTGTTGGTGTATCTTCAAATGAAACTAGCGAGAAAGTAGCAAAAACTATATTAACAGTAATGATTTCATCATGTTTTGGTAATTTTAAAGAAGTTGTTCAATTACTACCAGTATGTAATGTTAGTGGTTCTGAATTATGTACTATAATTAAGAAAGTAATTGATTTTGTACAGGGTTGTGGATTTGAAGTGCTTTGTGTAATTGCAGACAATCATTCCATAAACCGTAAAGCATTTAAACAACTTTCTGGCAACTCAAATATTTCACTAATCCAAAAGATTCAAGAAAAAATATATTTCTATTGTTCGATTTCGTGCATATATTTAAGAATGTTAGAAATAATTGGATCAATTTAAAAACTTGAATCAAACATTTGTATACACTGATTTTGAATGTAATTTTAACACTCTTAGATATGCATCTTTTCAACATATCAGAGATGTTTATAATCAAGAGAAACACTTACTTGTTAAACAAGCATACAAGTTAAATCATAAAACTGTTTATCCTACAAGATTGGAAAGACAAAAGGTTAATTTAGTAGATAATCTTTTCCATCACTCCACAATTGCATGCTTACAAAAAAATTCTAAATTTGAAGATACTGTCAGCTTTATGGAATTAATTAGAAAATGGTGGGACATTGTAAATAATAGATCTGCTTTAAAAGGTATAATTAAAAGAAATGAAATGTGTACTCCCATTAGAAATGCTCTAGATGTTAGACTTGATTTTTTAAATAAATTTGTAGTTTGGTTAGAGAATTGGCAAAATATAGAAAATGTAAATGGTCATCTGACGAAAGAAACTTATGATGCCATACGACAAAGCACCTTAGTTTTAATAGATATAATTCAGTATACATTTCAAAATTATAAAGACGTTGAATATATTTTACCAGGCAAATTAACTACAGAAAATCTTGAAAAACGGTTTGGTGTTTATCGAACATTATGCGGTTGTAATTATAATGTGTCTGTTGATGATGTTATTAACGCCGAACAAAAATCAGAAATAAAAGAATAATTAAAACTAGCCGAGGAGCTTTTTCTTTTGCAGATATAAAAGCACAAGTAGCATCTGTATCTACCAATGATATTTGTAATATTGACTATAATTCCAACCATTTGAATAACACCAAATTTATCGATATATTGGAATCAAATTATTTACAAAATGCTAAAGTTGACGAGTCTGCAACAATATATGTTACTGGTTACACAGCTCATGTTATATCCAAAAGTTACATTGCAATATATGCATTTCATTGGTAACAGAGGCTAAAGGTTCTCTTATAGGCAACGATTACTTTGATTATTTACAAAGGGGCGGTTTATCTATAGCATCCGAAAATTTAAAATACATTTTTGTTCACATGTGCTCCATTATGGACTTTATAGTTAATAATTTAGAGTATGAACTCGAATTTCTAAAAAGTAACAAACAAAAACATATTTTATGTCAATTAACCGAATTGAGTATTCAATATGACTACTATTATGATGACTTTTGTAGAACTTGCGTATGCGGAGCAAGTTATAAAAATATATTAAGTATGATTTGTTCTACATACTCAAATGTTATTCTAAATAATTATGTTAAAAATGTAAATAATAAGTAGCAACGAAAAGAAGGATAAATCCAATAAAAATAAACAAAAAAAACGAAAATTGGATACCTTTAAATAATTATATACAATGTTAATTAAATAATTTTAGAAGGATAGTTGTAAGTTGATTTTTATAATTTATTTAAATAAATTACTTAAAACATTTGCTTGTTAATTAATTCAACGGTAAGCAGTTCTGTAAAATTATGCTATTCAAAATAGGACCAACTTTGAAGTTTATGCGTGGTTGCCAAATCTATCAGCACGGCTTGTAAAGTAAAGACGGCTGTGGGCCTTCACATGGAGAAAGATGAAAAAGATGTGCGAAATACCAAACATGGTGTTAAATTAACCTGCACATCTTTTTTCCATCTTTCTCTCAATAATGAAAAACTCCACTTACAGAAATCTAATTAATAAAGAAGATTAAAGAGAGACTTTTAAAATAAGTATTAAAGTTATCTAATTTATCCCGGATATGATTGTCCTACTTCCTCCATGAATCGCAGGAACTTCGCCGTACGTCTACGGTATCCTTCGAGAATGTTGTGCCGGTATATCCATTCGTCGATATAACCAGAGAAGGAAGGCCCAACGGGTGGAAGACCTAAAGGTGACCTTCAGATCCGCCTAGAACGCAGATGTTCGTGTGTGCACCCGAAAGGAACGACATCCGGTTGAGGAAGAAGACCGACGTATTCCTAACCCTTTATTTAAAATCATATTGATGAATACTATAATATTGAACATCTAAATTCTGATGAACAAGTGGCTGGATGCTTGTCGCTGCTTGGTGAAGTCCCGGTGACCCCCGCGCTTGAATACCCCATAACCTGACAGGATTGCAGTGGTTGAGTAATTAATTAAGCTACTAATTAAGAGTATATTTAGGTAACAAAATGTATATTCTTTTGTCGTAAAATGGACGACCTACGTACATCAGGTGCGTACATGCAACTGCGCGCTTGAAATTTAACGCATGCTTTTTATTTGCATGTAGCGCACCTGATGTGCGTAGGTCTGTCCTTTCCAAAAGAACAACGCCCTAGCTATGCGGTAATCAAACTGGAATTACTCAACCGCCAATCGGATTCACGAAATGCGAAGGCCATGGCACACGCAGACAGAAGCCTAGATTTCCAAAATTTAATGGTATTCATCAGCCAACTATCACCGCTTTTTTAATGCGGGTATAAATATTCTGGTAAAATCTCACCCGGGTTACGGTCTACAACGCGCAGACCACTCTGCCCTATTGCAAGTCAACATTGACTTTTGTTCCATCAGGGTCAAAATTTATAGCACCGTGAAATACTTCAGGGACCTTTCTAGCTAAATAGTTTATTTTACCACGACAATCAGCAACATCGTCGTTAAACTGCTCTAATCCATAATTTGCAGGCATTATTTCATCTGCATTCTCTAAAACAGGGTTATCTGGCTGGCCTCGCCAAATTGTGCCAGGAATTGGGTTATTTCTGTAAAACGCCGGCGATAATCAACATGAGTTGCTGGGTTCGCTAAAGACTCGACAACCTCTCTCAAATTCGATAAAATTACATTTTCTGACTGTGGAATGAAACCACGTCCACGCTGCGAGTATTTATTTATGGCCACTTTTGGAATGTAAAGCTTATCTCCTACTTTTAACCTTACCAACAATTTTTATGACGCTACTAATCTGGTCGGGAATAACGCTTATCCCTTTGATCGCACTAATCAAATCCTCGTTACCGATCAAGTCGGCATAGTCATCCTCATTCGCTTGGATGCTGGTTTGCTCCGCTGGCATACCTTGACCTTCGTCTCAAAAGTGCAAGATGCACCCTATAAAACTGATAAATGTTTCCTCTTATTGGTACGTTATTATATTCAAACAATGATGCAAACATGTGTACCGTGCCAAAAGCCTATACTGCGTGTTGTAACTGTTAGTGTTATTGCCTTCATAGTATTGACAGCGTCAAGTCTGTCCATCGCTGATTCTCCATTCTTAACTCCTGGGAATAGCTTCTTTCTCAACTCCTCTGCTAGGTCCATTTCCGTTATTCTAGATTGTGCGTCTCTGAATCCAACGATTCTTTTCTCCTGGAACTGTTTTCGGGCAGGATTTCCCCTTCGCGCTCCACGACCTCTCGGTTTTACAGGCTGGCTCTGTTCGAGGTGCCCGACAAGAATAATCGTATCCGTTTTCGTAACTATCTTGATACCGATAACAAATTATTTCGAAGTTCTGGAACACACAATACGTCTTGCAATTTAACACAATTTATTTCATTATCACCAACGTTCACGCATATATTTATATCACCGGTGCCTATCGAGTCAATAAACTGATTTGAAGCGGTAAACACTTTTGAAAAAGTCATTCTCGTTTAAATTATTGAATCTTGTTTTATCGTTACACATGTGTTTTGTTGATCCTGAATCCAGACACCAAACATTCGATCTTTCTACTTGATCTGCATTACACGCAATAACAATCATTGCGTCACTTGAACTAGTGACGGTTCCTTTATTCATTGCTCTTTGTTTGTAATCACGACCCAAATGGCCGTATCTATTGCATTTATAGCATTTACCATTAAATCTTCGCGCTTTTGCTTCTTCTTTGAATCAACAGGTTGCAGGTGCTTTGAAAATTGAGTTTTCATCATTAGTGCGTCGTTCTTCACATCACGATCACCCTGTCTTGCTTCTTCTTCGAGCAGCTTCACCTTCAAAGTTTCAAGGTTCGGTACTTCGTCACGCGATTCAATAGCTACACTGAAGTTTTCAAATTCTGCCGGCAATGATCCCAATAACATAATTGACAACAATTCGTCAGGTACTTTAATTCCAGCTTCCTCAAGCTGTTCTGCCTTCTGCGAAAACTCGGTTACATACTGCGTCATCGGCATATTTGATTTCTTTTCCATTCGCAGTAACTGCTTATATAAGGCCGCTTTTCTTATTGGACCACTGGATTCAAAAATATTTCTCAGCTTTTCCCACGCTTCACCAGATGTCGAGCATTTCTTTATGTGGTTTAATTGGCCGTACGAAATACTTAGGTTAATTAACGCCAAAGCTTTTGAGTCCTTTTTTATCCAATCTGAGTCTGAATCTGCTGGTTTCTTCAAAGAGCCATCTACGTAATTCCATAGATCATTGTACACTAACACACTTTTCATCTGTACCTTCCATAAGTCGTAATTATTATCACTTAATTTTTCTATGCTTGAGAAACCAGGTGCGGTCGCCATCTTTTTCTTGTTATATTATACACTTGAACTCGCAATACAAATAAATGTTAACACTCACCAAGGCAGCCTGGGCCCATAACCTGACAGGATTGCAGTGGTTGAGTAATTAATTAAGCTTCTAATTAAGAGTATATTTAGGTAACAAAATGTATATTCTTTTGTCGTAAAATGGACGACCTACGTACATCAGGTGCGTACATGCAACTGCGCTTAAAATTTAACGCATGCTTAATAATAATGCATTTGAGCGCATGATCGATTACAACTAAAACTTACTTTTCTCACAGTTTTGTAGATTTCGTGGTCCTAAAAATAGACCAAATCCTTTTTTAAATGGTTACAAGTATTTATTTAATGCTATAGCTTCCATAGTTTGATTATGCCTCTGGCTTTCCTTAAGTCCTTCTTTAGCACTTTTAGCCGCATTTACTGCTTTTGCGATAGCTGCTGCTCCTCCACTTAACAGATCCTAATGCACTAAGAGCAGCAAAATGGGAATTAACGGTAAAAAACGCCAATCTTTGGCACCGGAATTCTACGAGCAGCGGGTTTTTATTTTTTCCGATTTTTTAGAAATTTTAAAGAATTTACTGCAGTTTTAGTAGCATTTACAAATTTTTTTTCCTTTTAATGCAGATCGTGCAATTCTATTTAGATCATTAAATTTTAATCCCTTTCTAGATGTCTTTTAACCTTTTTTTGCCAATAACCTCTTCTTACTAGGTAAACAACCCATTCCTAGTTTTATTTTTGCTTTCATGGCAGAATATTACACCTAAAGCTGGTATTTTCTCTTTTAACGATGAATCAGTAGAGTACAATATATACTTGGCTTTTGTAATAGACTATCTGCTCTATGTCTGTTTTCAGATGTTTTTGTTAATTATTATAAGCTATATCGTGTTCTTTCCAAACTTCGTCTAATTGATTAATAGCTTGGTCTCCTCTTTGAAGTGGATCCACTAATTTTGTTCCCGGTCCACAGAAATTATATCCTGGTATGTGAAATTCGAATGGTATTTTATCGATAACTGAATTTATAAGGCTTCTACCTTTATATTTATGATAGATTTTTCTGCTATGTGATTTAATAATGACTGAGTCTCGAATTAACATGTATAGGATTAATTGTAAACCCTAAATAGGTACTAATTATGACGTTGAAAAATTTGTCTATTTATAGGATTGAAACTTCCATCATAATTAGATTTAATTAAAATGCGAATTGTGCAACAGCCAATTGTACTAACGGTGTCAAATAATGATAGGGGGAGGTTGGGTAAAACAGAATGGTCTGGTAAAATAGGATACCCTGGATGAGAACAATATGCGTCAGGCTGTTGAGGAAGTACTGGAGGGAAGAATGGGGTATCTTAAAACTTCTAAAGAATATGGGGTTCCTCGTACAACCGTTGAAGCAAGGGTAAAGAAAATTAAACAGGGTGTTCTTAACAGAGAGGATTCAGCAATAAAATGACTAGGACGTCGTAAACTTGTTTTTAGTCCTGCTCAGGAAAAGGAATTAGTGGAATATATTTTGTGTATGGAATCACGACTGTTTGGTTTAACTCTCAATGCATTAAGATGTTAGGCATTTGAATTAGCAGAACGCAACGGGTTGCCTAATAGATTTAATAAGAGCAAGAAAAAGGTTGGTAAAGCATGGCTGAATGCTTTTCTCAATCGGCATCCTACTTTAAACTTCGATTTCCTGAGCCAACCCTCACTAGCTAGGGCAATGGGTTTTCAATAGGCCTTCCGTAAACAAATTTTTCTCGTTGATTACTGAAACGACGAAGAAACACAAAATACCCCCCTGAGCGTATTTATAACGTCGATGAAAACAGCGATTATGACAGTACCCAAAAACGGTCTAAATGTTTATCATTGCGTGGAAAGCGACAAGTTGGCTGCTTGTCTTCGGCTGAACGTGGAGTTCTGATTACAGTGGAGATCTGCATGAGTACTAGTGGTGCATTCATGCCACCGTTGTTTGTTTTCCCAAGAGCTAGGCAAAGCCAGAACTGTTAGATGATGCTCCCCTGGTAGTACAGCTCATTACCATTCATCAGGGTGGATGCAAACGGAAATATTTTGAGTTGGTCTGATAAATTCATTGCTTTTTCCAACCCTTCTAAAGAAAATCCAGTTCTTTTTGCTTCTAGGGCCATGCCATCCATACCAAGAATGTAGAGCTAATTCATAGAGCTAGGGATAACGGTGTTGAGTTTACAGTGCTTCTACCGCATACAACACACCGTCTACAACCACTAGACGTAAGTTTTATGTCACCACTCAGCTCATATTACAGTACAGAGATGGATGCAACAACATCCAGGCAGGCCTATTACTATTTCTCAAATAGGCAAACTTTTTGAAATGCTTTTATAAAAGCCGCTAGCGTCCAAACCGCAGTTAGCGAATTTAGAAAACGGGGATACATCCACTAAGTACAGAGATCTTCCCAGACTGGATGTGGATATGGATGTTTAAACCGGCCGAGACTACAAATAGGCCTACTCAAGGTGAAATAAATAATAACCAGTTACCAGAACCTAGAAACTCTCCAGCTAGAACACCATTGAGAACACCACCGAGGACACTACCAAGAACACTACCAAGAAGTTTACCGAGATCACCACTGAGAAAACCACCAAGCACAACACCGATTCCTACAGAGCAGATTTATGCAAATTCGACTCTTTCATGTTCCCATACCACGCAGAATCTTGTTATAACGCCACAACAGGTTGTTCCAGTTCCTCGTTCTGAACGAAAATTAAATCTAAATGATAGAAGAACGGGTAAAACTGCAGTGTTAACATTGACACCATATAAAGAGGAACTAGAAGAATCAATTTCTAAAAGACTTTCTACAATGAAAACCAAAATTAAACTTAGGAGATACTGAAAAAACAGCCTATATAGCCAAAACTAAATAAAAAGGCAAAATAAATGACAATGGGATGACGACTAGAAAAACGTAACAGTAAATAACGCAAAGAAGAAAAACAGTAGCAGTGCAAAAGAAATGAGCGTGAGAGCCTGTATAATATGCAGCGAACTTTATTCCAATTCTAAGGCAGAAGAAGGTTGGATAAGGTGTCAACATTGCGAAGGCTGGGTCCATGAAGCTTGTGCGGGGTGGGGGAAGACGAAGACAAACTTTTACCTGTGACTTCTGTCAGTACCATATTTAAATATTTTTTTTGTTAATCTTTTCCTTTTATGTTATTAAGAATAATAATAACTTTTCTTTATTTGCCATGTTGTATCTTATTTGCTGGGGACTAAACGTTATAAAAACTATACAAGCTTTAGTATCCCGTTTTATCCGACTAGATGGAGTAAAACGGGATACTTCCTGCTTTTATTATACATTTTTTTGTCGTGTGGCTTCTGCTTTTTTGCATAAAAAATGGTATCAATCAAAGCCAATTAATAACTTTCGAAACTGAGCCAAAAATAGTCCCCAGCATTGCTTTATTCAAGAAGTTATGAGACCTAGAACACTAAGTATCCCGTTTTACCCAATTTTCCCCCCATTTTGCATAGTAGAAGCGCCTGTAAATTTTTGTAAGGGTTAGGATTATGACATATTTTTTTTGTAATAAGCTCAACTATCATCCCACCAGGTTGATAAATAAATAGGGGTAAAATACTTTTAGAACAAATGTTTTATTATTTATAAAATAAGTTGCATGTGGCCATCTATCCCAGTTCAGTGGGGTTAGTTGGCCAATGAAATAAAGGGAAAGACGGCCACAAAATAAAAATGAAAATAAAATAAAAGAACCTAATATAACAATTTCTTATATAGACAAACTGAAAAATTCTTCCCTAACATTAGTTTTTCTTCATTTTAAACGCGGTTTTGCCACAATTTTGACAAGTGTTTGAAAAAGCAGAGCAATTTTCATGAAACCACATCTGGCATATTACACATTGCAACCAATCGTCTTTTTTCGGGTGCTGTTGTAGCTTTCGCCACATCCTGTACATTCGGTTTCATCGACCTCGGAAATGGTATCACTTTCCTCTTCATATTGAACGTCTAAATTCTCCTCCTCCTCATCAGAACTTGGCGAAGGTGAGCGTTTTTTTCGTGCAATTGTTTTTACTAACATTTTCTTTTCTGAAGCGTTCTTCTTTGCCTGTTTGGTTCTCTTTGCTGTTCTATCTTTCACGGTCGCAATGTGTTCAGGAGAAGTTAATAGGGTAGCAACGGACTTTGCTCTGTTTTTTGCAGAAATGACTAGTTTGGGTGTAGGATTAATCTGCTCTAGCAGTTTTCCAGGTGTCAAATCTGGAACAGATGTTCCTTCTCTTGGAGGTGTAGTACATCGAGGTCCTGTTTGTGCATGGCTACAGGATGGCACTGCATCATCGATCACATTGATCGGGCGTCTCACTTCTTGTATTACTTCGGCGTTGTCAACTTGAGATGTCGAATGTTGAATGTTCGTTGCTTGTGTTGGTGTACCCTGGCTTTCTCTTGTTTCATTGTTTACTATTCGATCACAAACAGTGTAAGCATGATCAGGTACGGAATCAGGGTTCCAGGAAATATTCCGGTGGCTCTGAAGCCGGACATTGCATTTCCAGCAGTTGCTGACTTTCCCCAGCTTTTGGTTAGAAGTTCACCAAATTGGAGTCGCCCTAGTTTTCTTCCGGGGTGACTCTGCATCCGCTCTGCAAGCTTGATAGTAGAAGGTTTTTAAAGACTTAAAAAGCCCTATCGAGAGGTAGCAAATAATGAGTGGTATGCGGAGGTAGGCACAACAGAACGACATTGTTAGCTTCAGCTGTTTCTAGAA
>JALBCR010001200.1:0-32500 GCA_030710515.1 Abscondita cerata
TTCGTTCTATGTGTCCTAAACATCCAAATACTCTAATGCCTTTATTGGCCTATTTTTTACCTCTTTCTTCTAATTGTCACAGTGGCTATTACGATAGTTGGTTGTTCCAGAATAAACATGTGACTCATTATCCTGTTATTGACTATATGCTTGTTTGTGCACAGTATATATTCTATGGTTAACTTATTTCCTTGGCTTTGTGACGATGTATTCTTTTATTGGTGTTTATATGGGAAGAATATTGTTTGTTCTTACTATGCTCCTTGTATAAATTTATATCAGGGTTTGTCAATTTGGGTTATAGTTTTTTTGTTCTGCTTAACTTCCTCTATTTGACAGTTGACATCGATTATACAGGGTATGAGATAAAAATGTCAAACTATTTAATCGAAAATGATTAATAACGTGTTAAAATCAAATAGAGCATCTTGTGTATTTTTTTCCTGATCAATGTAGAATTAAATTTTCCACGACTTTGCTATTGATATTTGTCTACCAAAAATCAACCGTTAACCGTGAAATGCGTTTTTAAAATCAAAAATACATGTTTCATTAAAACATTTTTGTTGACAACTCAAAATTATAAAATAGATTATCAAACTTTACAACAAAATCGCTAAACAAATTGTTTTAAATAGCCGAAAGGAATATCTGAATAATCTGGAAATATCAAATACGAGA
This sequence comes from Abscondita cerata, assembly GCA_030710515.1. Taxonomy (NCBI): domain Eukaryota; kingdom Metazoa; phylum Arthropoda; class Insecta; order Coleoptera; family Lampyridae; genus Abscondita; species Abscondita cerata. The sequence continues at coordinate 682 of JALBCR010001200.1, forward strand.
AGAATTCCTAGTAAACGTGTCAGCATTCAAAATCTGTTAGTCAGATATTGATATGGTGTTGAACGCGATAAGGATGGAATTTGTTCGTCCGTAACACCTTATTTACAGGCGTCTTTGAAGCTCCAACATTATCTGCTATTTTTTGTATTTCAATGGTAGGATCCTCAACTGCTGTCAATAAACAACTTCAATTCGATTTTTCGTTGGAATAAACTACACTAACCATTTCTGCTCTCACTCATTATTAGTAAGAATTCAAAGATACAATAAAATTGTGATAGATTAGACAATTACTAACACAAACGTAACAACATTAAACTTTTGTCGTTTGCATTTCATCGCCTACGTAGTTTTTCGTACAACAATTTTCGATAAAAGAAGTTTTACGGCTAACAGTGGATTTTGGTAGTATCAGAATTAACTAAGATACAGGAAACTAAGGTGATAAAAATGTCTACTGGTTTATTTTTTATTATTAAATATTGTTTTCAAAGTTATGTTAGTTTACAGAAACCGTTGGAATCAAGTCCGCAAGTTGAAAGATTTTGTCGTTTTTTAAGAAATTATACACATATTGCTGTGGTTTATGCATAATTATTTAAAAAAATTATTTTGCTTGATGAAACTAGAAACTCTACTCGACTGTCTCAAAGCTAAGGTTCGTTTTAGTAAAAGATTGATTAATCAAACATTACACTTACTTAATACACACATTATTTATAAATGCACAATCCAAATCTAAATCTAAAAATGCGCTCGGATGCAAATACGAAATAAACAAAATAGTATCGATACGCACACAGTCTCTTATTTTATATAAGCAAACTAACCTTTGTTATATTTTCTTGTTGGAACCTTGTTGACGGTTGAAAATTTGCTGGATGTTAAATCAGCACATTGTTTTAGTTGATTACTACTTCGTGTACACTTAATCGTTCACACATTCATTTTAAGTACTTTACTTGCACATGATAACTTTTATTATACTTTATTACTGTCCACAACAGTTTCGTTCCGTTCTTTAATTCAGACTCTCCGATTATCTTATCGTTTTTTCCCTACCTTTCTTTGCAAGTACATCTGTACTTAAAAATGTTTTTCACCTACCACTGCTTCCAACACAATATACACTGTTCAAAAATAATGCAGAATAAAACAATTCATTGTTATTCGCAGAACTTTTTATCTCACACACGTGTTCATTACATCTCGCCGGTGCCTCAAAGCATAGACACTACTTTGCATAAATTATCACGTACTGTCCATACATTATTTTGTTACACGGAAATGCAATTTATAAACAATCACCTATTTTTAGTTTATCTTAATTTATATGCGTACAAACATTTGATTGTAACTAAATGAAATCCTATTTGCACGAATCTTTTAATTAATTTCTTAAAGTAAATTCAGGTCGATTTCTAGAAATCCAAATCAATTTTTGTAATCTTATTTTACCTTTCAATTTTCATTTAAACCCTATTATGAATTTTACTTATTTATTCATTTAAAAAAAACAGTTTTTGTTATTTAAAATATACCATTTTCACTGCAATATGTACCAGTATAAAAAAAAGTGACTAAGAAAACAGTTTAGGGTAATTGTCCGAAAAACAGGAGTAAGTAGGAACTACATGCGCAAACGGAGAAAACTGCATAGGTTTTGACTCCCTGGAACCCTTACATAATCGCGAAAATAGTTAAATTTTTTTAATCGGTTATAACTCGCAAAGCTGTTCTTCTACAACCGATCCAATGTAATTGGATTTTGGAGGATTTATCGCTCTACAATTTTAGTCCTCTCGACCAAACTCAAAAAATTAATAGTTTTCATGATATAAGCTCAAAAATGGTTTATCCAAAAACGAATGGATTTGCTTAAATTGGGAGAAAAAGATATCCATTCTGTTCAGTTTTTAAGGCCGAAATTTTTGATCCTATTCCATAAATGATTAGACCGACATGTTTCGAGTTACGGCGTCGCAAAAGGAAAATTTTTGAAATGTTTTTATTTTCTATCGCGGCCAACAATTTTGGTCTTAATGGCTCATATAGATTCTCAGATTTCTCAAGTATACAAGCGTCCCAACTCAACGCTAGCGTACTCAAATTGGACGTCTTTTTTACAGAAAACAATCGTCCTTTAACAAAATCAAAAAATATATCCTTTTGGAGATATGGGCCAAAAATTGCTTCATACTTTGCACTTTTCGTAAACATAACCGCGGAGAAGTTGTTACGGCGGCTCTTATCTTGAGATAATGCGTCTCATGGGAATGCAAGTTCTGCCTCTAAAACAATAGCAATCCGCTCCCGTAGTCAAAACTTTACTTACGTGACAGATTTATAACAGTATTCACATTTCGCAGCACATTGCAGGTAAAAGTGGATTATTTAAATACATTGTTAGAACTCGGAGTAGTTGTTCCATCGATATCTCAAAAAGTATCGATTTTTCAAAGTTGGAAATAAGGAGCAAAAATGTCGGGTGAAAAACTGAATAATATGACATTTTTCTTGGGCTAAAAAAAAATTCAACTTTTAAAAACTTTAAGGGCTAACTCGGTTAACTTTAATCGTAGGTTAAGAACAATCGTTGCTATAGTTAATCCTTGGATACTATTGTATTTAACCTACGATTAAATTTAACCGAGTTTGGTGAAACTGGTCATAAATCTTTAAATTAAATATTGAAATTTATTCTTTTCTTTTCAATACATATATATTTTGTAGATCTTGTTAGTGTTCCCGAATATGTGAAACAATTAAACGACGATTTTGAAACTATAGCCCCCATTGCGTTTTTGTACGAGCGAAACACAACCAAATCAAAATATATTAGCAGTCAACTAAAAAAGCACTTTTTAAATAATGGCCCAGTTGGTAATGCCACCCTCGAAGGTCTTAAGCATGTAAGCAACCGTTGTTTAATTATTAAAATAATTATACTGCAATTTGTTCTTAGTTGTATGCTGATGCAACAGTAGGATTTCCAATTAATAGGGGAGCGAAATTAATATCAAAGTTAAACACGGAATGTACCTATTACTATCGTTTTAGCTACCAAGGAAGATTTAGTTACTATTATCTTCCAAATTCTACAATTCCTTATGGTGTGTATAATTTATAGTAAGTGTAGTGCGTAATAAAAATTTGTCTTTAGGAGTGGTACACCACGACGATTTAATTTATTTATTCTGGACATCCACACGTTTTCCCAAATTTAACACAACCGATCCTGAATATAAAATGGTCCGAAAGCTAACAAACATAATTTCAAATTTTGCACGGACTGGGTAAGTTCACTATGAGAATGAGTTAAAGTATGAACTTTTTTTTTTAGAAAACCAATACCATCTCCCACACAAGAATTGGACAATGTAGATTGGATTCCTTTTACACCTGAAAACAACAAATACATGGATATAGGAGAAACTTTACTGATGCGAGAAAATCTCTACGAAGATAGATATTCAGTTTGGGATAAATTATTTCCGTTAAGTGATTACGAAAACTAAACCTTTTTTACGTGTTGGGTTGGTTGTTAGTGCTTTGCTATTACTTTTGTAACTTACTGATTTAGGCAAATTAATAGTTTTTTATTTAAATATAAATAAATCAATCAGGCATCAGTAATACATATTTTATTAAACCACAGGTACGTACTGTCCGCGTTTCAGTACTGTAACTCATCGATACGTTGCATTACTAAAGCTTTATCAAGCGTGTAACCTTCTTCTTACCTCACACTCTCAGAGACTCAAACATAGTATGTACTTTGCTAAGAGTACAGTAAAGTAGTTTTCAGCAGACAGTCATTCTTACATTGCCAGAGATTGTACAATTGCAAACAAACACTGAGAATCACTCGAGAGCTGTTTAGTCCTTTTAGGATTCTTCAGAGGTGAGAGAATTCTTGTCTAAGTTTACTATTGCACAATATGCGCGGCTGTCGTGCTATGTTAGCATGAGCTGCATTTGATGTCGTTTAGGTAATTAGTCGACAGTCGAGCATATTGTACAATAGTGAACGTACACTACAGTTGTCACTCCTAAAGAGTCTCAAAATGACAAAACAGCTGTCAAGTGATTCTCGATGTTGGTTTGCAATTGCACAATATCTTGTGAATTTACAACATGTAAATTGAAATTGTTTTTTTATGACAACTTTTTGTTGGCAACAATAATCATATAATCGTCTTTTGTAACTGCCTACACATCTTCCTACAAAGTTGCTGTTGTATTAATCTGCAATTCCAGTTATACACAAATTAATAAATATGTTTATTGATATTTAGCAATACCGATTTGCTATATGGAAACTATCCCTCGCTACAATTCTTTGTCTTAAACTCCACTCACATCTCTAGTAAAAAGTTATCGTAAGCATTCCAAAACTGAAACTGAAATTGATTATGACAAAAATGTATACAGGGTGGTGCATATTTTATTACCCATCATTGCATCTCATAAACCGTAAGAGATACAAAGTTGCGTTATTTTATGTTCATTTCAAATATATAAAGATATCTAAAATACCTCCAAGATACATCGATTCTGATAAACCTATTAAAAAGTCCAATTTATAAAATCTGTAACTTTTTTACGATCACAACGGTCATTTTTAAAATGTATATTTTGACATTGCATAAAATAACATGTCTGCTGGAATTTATTGTTGTTTTCTACGCCACTAGTTTTTGAGTTTCTTTTTCTTATATGCGCCATATTGGATTTTTTATCAAAAAATAGAGAAAACTTTTCTTTTTAGAACAATGTAATTAAATACTATTCAAAAGAAATTAAATAAAATTTTACTGAACAAAAAATCAGGTTGTCGTTCTTTTACAAGAACATACGTCATATTAGTGTTAGCAAATCTGAATAGTTTTGAAAAACAGTATGTTACGGTTTATTTGTAAACAAACTAACTAATAAGATAGCAGCGTGAGAAAACCTTGCCGGCACTCCTACTTGTCGGGAGTGGTGGTGAGGTTATTAGTATCGTTAGAACGAAGGCTTCTACACTGCACGAAGAATTTATAAGGCGCCATCTTGGATTGCGTATAAGAGATCTTCTAGAGCCACTAGAAACTCGTAGACACAAGAAACAAACCGTACGCTGGTAGAAATATATAATATAGCGACACACAAATATACAGGGTGTTTCAGAATAAGATGCTGATCCTTAAGGGTGTCAATCCTTACGCGATTTTAAGAAGAAAAGTTCAAATAAACATATGTCCTAAACCTCTTAACTTTTGATCTACAAGGTGTTCAAGTTTTAAGAAAAAAAACGTTTTTTTATCATAACTTCAATATCTTTATAGATATTTTAATAAAATTTGGCATATGCCTTCTAAGCAACAACAACTATTTTTTGATTTAGAAATTTTAAATTTTTTTATTCAGTGGCGTCCGTACAGGATGAGAACTAGATATTTTTAGAGAAATATTATGTACGCCACTGCTTTTTCTTAAAATAAAAATTATTTTTAAAATCTCCATTTATTTTAAGGTAAATTTGATTTCTTGTTTTTTTTCGTCCGGCAAGCGGTTTTTGCGTAAAAAGATTTGGCAAATAATTATTAATTATTTAATACATAAAAATTTTACCATTAAAATAAAAGAACTAACATTAAATAACCTAAAAAAAAAATAATTTAGATTAGCTATTGAAATTGGCTACCACCTGCAAGTATGCATGCTTCAGCTCTTTTCCTCATTGAGTCTCGTACTCTTTAAAAAAATTTTTCTTAAAACTTGAACATCTTGTAGATGAAAAGTTAAGAGGTTTAGGACATATGTTTCTTTGAATTTTCTTCTTAAAATCGCGTAAGGATTGAAACCCTTAAGGATCAGCATCTTATTCTGAAACACCCTGTATAATATGGTTTAGAGTTAATAGCAATATTCAGTTACAAAGTAATAATAACTCAAATGAGCGAGTTAGGAAACGAAAAATAATTTGAGACACAAGCACCCAAATAGGTTAGTTGTCGTGTGTGTTATAAAATTTTGACAGTCGTAGCACCGATCGTTCTATGCAAGCGATTCACCAATTTCGCGTGGCAAATATTGTTATTAATGTACTTGAAAACAAATTACGTGAGGTACCGGACTTTGGTCGATTATCTAAATAGTTTCACGATGAAACGAATACTTTGAAAGATCTTCCTAGTTTACAGAGATTCTTTACACAGCGCAAAAGTAGAGTGTTAAATTCACAGCCGTAGTACGGGTACATAAAACGCGACAAAAATAATGAATAACATGCATAAAGAGAATTCATTTAGCTTGTACATAAAAAGGTTTTGGTGTTTGAAAGTTAATAGACAGATGTGACAGCTCTCGTATCCAAATCCGGCAGTGCTTAGTGTCCAGCGAAGAAGGAAAGACAAAATGGACTCCGTTGATAACAGTTGCTGGGCTGCTTACAATAAACCACATAATAGTTTTATCTTGGGTGGTGTCCTTGCTAACAAAAAAGGCTCCAATGTAGGTTCAAATTCCAACGCTGGCAACCTTCACTGATAATATCAAAACTTCGTTATGTTAAAGTAATTTTTGGATTTTATCCATATGCAAGTATAACCATAATTAAGGCAGACCCTGTGACAAGTTAAACTGATGCGCTCATTAAGTTGCTTATATTAATTTGGTTCTCATATTTAAACGACATCTAGTAGAGAATTTCGGAATCTCATTTATAAACAAACTATTTTGGCACCAATTTTAAATATTTTAATATCACTTTTTTTTTTTTTATGTCCAATAGTATTGTTATTCAAATTTGATCTCGACCCCTTCTCTCCACTTCTCTTGATTAGAATTCTATTTCCTGGTCAAACCACAAGACGACTTTCTCCACAACTTACGTCTAAAACTGATTAAAGTTTATATGAACAATCAATTAAAATTCAGTACTCACGTACATAGAAATCAGTCGTTTTGTGTTTGTGAACGTATGGAAATTGGTATTTTATTAAACATTTCACTAAGCCGCACTTCATCTCAGGTATGTGTTAATTTACAGAAGTGGCGGACCCCACATTGCTTTTTTTAGGATTTCATGTTAATCTCAGGAATAACCTGTGTACCAATTTATTGCCTAAAAATTAAAACAGGATTAGATACGTTGGCGGTCACTGAATTGCAAGTCCGTATCTTTGGCCCCAAAGAATCTAAAGCAAACCGATTCAGATTGGAGGCAAACCGTGTTTTGGGGCTATCTCTAACCCAGTGGCAGGTACCGTCACGCAACACCTTCTTGTTCATACGTCAGAGGATTCCCTCCTCCGACAATTTCCATCTACGAGGTCGTATTATTCACTTATTCTAATTACACTGCGATTTGCGAGATCATTAGCAAAAAAAATTATAACAATTAATACTTACTGTTATCTATCTTGTGAGGTAAAGCAACGATCGTAACTGTTAACTTATTTTATCAATCGCGTACCATGCAAACAATTTAACGACCTCCACTGTCCCTTTTTTTGTTACATTTTCGCAAAATAATAAAATACTGGCGTTCATTTTTAATTAACATTTTTTTTGTTGTTTCGTGTTACCAACCTCACCAAACCAAATAATTCGAGCCATACAACTCTGAAAGCTACCGGAGCACTTATTTGAACAATTTAGTTTCTCCTAATTAGGAAAACTGCTACAACTTATACAAAAAAGCAAAGAGCACACAAAAAAGGTGTCTGCAATTGATAGAAACCGTGATAGCAAATACTTCATTAAAAAAAAGTAAAAGTGTACCCACACACAAACAGTAGGTGAAAACTTATTCCCTGGTTGTACGGGATAATTTTACTTTGATTTATACTAAGTAATTAGGACATGTCTAGCTGTTCGAATTTTAGATGATGCTCAATGTACACCTTACACAGACGGATCACCAAATAGAAAAGAAAGTACGTCTTTTTAAACCGGCTAATGAAAAATTTTCAGAACCGACAATCTCAAATTAACAAAATCCCCAGAAAAATTCACAACACAAAATTTGTCTTCATCGCATAAGTGTATACACGGTTGTCTATACTCTAGGGAGATTTTGGATCACAAATCAATTTTAATTCCAAATTTTTGTTTGTTCGTAAAGTAATACCGTCACAAGTAAATATTGAAGTTTACAAGTTTGTCAACAACTTTTTAAAAGTCCTACATCTACAAATTGTTTAGCAAAAACATGTCAGATTTTTGGTTATTGAGAAGCGAGATATGTACGAAGTTTATATTATAAATGAGAGAAATTCACTTAAAGCCGCTGAAAGCTATTACCAACTGTATACCAAGTGACATCAGCCGGATTGAATAGAGTTCCTAAAAATTTATCAAAACATGGCAGAATTTGGCAGTGTAAAAAGACCTAGACAGAGGTAGGTAGGTACGTATTCTTATTTATTCATACATAATGAAATAAATATCTTGAATTGGTTGAATCTAGAAAATTTTGATTTGAAAGATATCAAACGCAATAGGAACAAGTCAATGAAATAAACACCATTGCTCTAGTTGCAATTGATTCTCAAATTTCCAATAGACAAACTGCAACAGAATTAGGCATTTCACGTTTTGCAGTCATAAGAACTTTGAAAAAGTATAAATACCACGACTATAAGTTCAAACCGGAACAAAAATTCTAGATAAGGAACGATGAACAAAGAATGGAATTATGTAGGTGGTTTCAAGGAAAAGTAGCAGAAGAAAGAGAATATTCTAGTAAGATAATTTGGAGAGACAAAGCAACTTTCACTAATAGCAAAATTTTGAATAAAAAATTATTTTTATGCAACCAAAAACCCTAAATTAGTACACGAGACCAGACCTCAAGTGAGATATCATTTAAATGTCTGTTCTTTTCTCTTTTAAGCTTGTATTTTCCATTAACTATCTACTATAATTTATTTTTCTTTTCTGACATTGTAGATCTATATTCCTCATCACCAATTCTTCTTCCACACTTTTTTCTATAGTTCTTCTTCTATCCACTTCCTTCTGAGCTATGCTCCTTCTCTCGTAATACTTCCTTCTTTCCTCCTGTTCAATTATTATCTATCATTTCTTTACTTTCATTCAACACTCTTGTAATATATATTTTTGACACGTTTCTCTATTTCTTCTTTATATCCTATTGTTTTCTCTCCTGACTGAATTTTTATTTTTCCAACTTTACCGTTTCTTCTACATAGTAACATGGTGTGTCTTTATCTAGACCTAATTTCCATCACCAACATTTTTCTTCCAACCACATATTTCTGGTCCATAACTTTGCCAGCTCCCTTCCGTGTGGTTGGTTCATATTTTTATAATTCAAATTGTATCGTAAATATTTACATTTATTCACTCGTTCTAACTCCTCTTCTCCCTACAACCTTGGTTCTTTTTTCTTCATCTTTTTTTTATAAAATATTAATATCTTGTTTTTATTTGCATCCATACTTAAGTCTTTCTATTCTAGCCTTTTGCATTTCCTATTATCACTCTCACCTTCTGCTGCTTTTAAACATAAATGTAAAGGAAAATTGGAATCGGACTCAAAGGACAGCCTTGCGTCACTTCTTTTCTTGTCCAAAACTTCTCTTCTATCTTTTACCTCGGGTTTTCACTCTACAACACGTTTTCCTGTACATTTCCTTTATTGCCTCTACTAAATCCTTACTTAAACCATTTTTTAAAAACAGCCTTAATGTATAGGAACGGTACGTTCATTTTCCCGCCTTTCTTTTGCAACTCTTTATTTTCTAACTGTTATGACATAAATGTATTGTCAATAGTTTTCCTTCCTCTTCTAAATCCTGCCTCCTAATTTCCTATACATTTCCTTTCCTTTATCTCATTTTCTAGTGTTTTTCTTAAAAGTTTTAAGTACATTTTCTAACCCGCGTTTGTCACATTTACTTCCTGTAGCTTTCTGAGTTTTTCTCCCCCCTTATGAAGTATTAATTCTTCTCTCCATTTTTTTGATGTTTTTTTTCCTGCTCATACCCGTTTTTATATCTTCCTTTGCCGTCTCGTATGTGTACTTTTATGATTGTTTTAGTTTTCACTCTTCTAAACGCATTTTTGATATCTACTTTTTCTATTTTATCTTTTCTCTCTTTCCGCCTCTAATCACTATTTGCCCATTTTCTGGTTTATCCTATACTGGGTGTATTTTAAAATCACCGACAAACAAAAACTGGAGATTCTATGGTCCAAAACAATACAAAAATTGTTATCATTGTTTTTCCAAAAATGCTTGGTAACCAAGATATAGGGTGGTTAAAAAATAATTGTTTTGAAGTTTTTTTGAGATATTCTAGAAATTACAAAAGATATTAAACTTTGATTTGGTACACGTAAATATCCATACAGTATACAGTTAATGAGGAGAGTTAATATATTTATGTTAATGCAAAATCTCAAAAACAGAGTGCCGAATAGAATAATACTAAGTATGATTTTACTAGCAGAATTAAAAGCTGAATCTCAAAAATATTTTTCAAAAAGTCAGGAGCGTACGTTTTTCTTTCACTTTCAATGATTAACTTAAAAAATTTACGCCACTTTATCATCCCAGTTGAATCACACCCTCCTCATTAACTGTACTTAATTAGACATTTACGTGTATTAAATCTTAGTTTAATAACTTTTGTAATTTTTGGGATATCTCAAAAAACTTCAAAACAATTATTTTTAAACACCCTATACAGGGTGTCTCACGGTGACGAGGCGTTAGACATATTTTACAGATTACTTCGATTTGAATTTTGAAAATTTGGTTTTAGGCGTTTTCGGGCATGTTCTTTTCAACTAAAATAATGGCGTCCACCGAACGCTTTCGGTTGTACCGGAAGTTGACATCATCTTTGTTATTTTAAATAGAACACGCTGTATATTATTGCAATTTTGGATTTTACGTTAATTTCTAGATAAACTTTCATTAAGGTTTTCTATTTTTAAAGTTAACCGTTTTTGAGATATTTAATTTTTTTAAAAAAAAATTTAAAAAACACTTCCTAATTTAAAGAGATGTGTATATTACAATAATAAAGTTAAAGAGATAAAATTTATAGGAGACACAACTGAAACTCTAAGCTTCCCTCCAACGATTTCATAATTACTTAATTTCATACAGGGTGGTAGAAATGTAGTGCCGAATTTAATTAAGTTCAAACCATAATAACTTATTTAATTTTAATAGAACACCCTATATATTATTGCACAACTCGATGAATAATTTTGTTCTCTTTCGAATGGTATAAGATTCCCTATCTTCTCTGGTTTTCAAGGTATTTACTGTTATTCATTATTTTCAATTACTTAGCAATAAATAAGACTCAAATAAGCCTTCACAGTATGATTGTGTTAAATTGACTACAATAAACTGGTGACAGATTAGGTGCTTGTTTGGAAGTTCCACTAAAATTTTACAGCCATCCTCGCAAGAAATTATGCGAAATCCGTTGACTGAACGAAATAAATAAATACCTTAAAAACCAGAGAAGATAGGTATAGGAAACTATTATACCATTCGAAAGGAAACAAAATTATTCCTCGAGTTGTGCAATAATATACAGAGTGTTCTATTACAAATAAATAAGTTATAATGATTTAAACTTGATTAAATTCGGCACTATATTTCTACCACCCTGTATGAAATTAAGTAATTAAGAAATCATGGGAGGGAAGCTTAGAGTTTCAGTTGTGTCCCCTATAAATTTTATCTTTTTAACTTTATTATTGTAACACGCACATCTCTTTAAATTAGGAAGTGTTTTTAAATTTTGTTTGAAAAAAATTAAATATCTCAAAAACGGTTAACTTTAACAATAGAAAATCTTAATAAAAGTTTATCTAAAAATTAACGTAGAATCAAAAATTGTAATAATATACAGGGTATTCCATTTAAAATAACAAAGATGATGTCAACTTCCGGTGCAACCAAAAGCGTTAGGTAGACGCCATTATTTTAGTTGAAAAGAACATGCCTGAAAACGCCTAAAGCCAAATTTTCAAAATTCAAATCAAAGTAGTCTGTAAAATATGTCTAATGTCTCGTCACCGTGGGACACCCTGTATCTCGGTAAAGAAATTATTTTTGGAAAAGCAATGATAACAAATTTTTGTCTTTTTTTGGATCATAGAATCTTCAGTTTTTGTTTGTCGGTGATTTTAAAATACACCCTGTATACCTTTTTTTTGCTCCTGATCCAAAAATTTCCAGATTTCTCCTTCGTTTTTCAACCTCTATCCCCTCTTTTAGGAATTCCGCCTTTATTGACACATTTTTTTGTCCTTTTTTTTATTTATTGTTTTCTAACTTTATTTTGCTTTTTTTGCACCTTCTTCTTCTTTCCTGCAATGCATTTTGGCTTTTGCACACTCTTTGTTTTGCCAAGTATTTTTACTTTTTCTCCCCCTTATCTCCATCTAAGTTTTCTCATTTCTACAGTTTCGTATATTCTTTCTATTAACTTTTAAACTTCCACTTCGTACTCTTTATTTTTTCTATTTTGTTTTTATATCTCTCCACATTTTCCTTTGACCAAAGATTTACTACTTTCCATTTTTCTTCTAATTTTTCCTGTTCTGCCTGTCTATCGCCGTATAAGGTCAGCTCTAATGGTTGATTCTGCCTTCTCATCTACCATCTCATTTTCCCACTTTTTTACCAACGTTAATATACCCCCTTTTGCTCTTTCTTTCTTTTCCGTTTTCTCTGCGAACTGTGCCCCGTGTAACCCTATGGTAAAACAACATACATTCTCAGCCTTTTTTATCTAACCATGTTTCCCCTAACCATATCAAATCTCTTTACATATCTCTTCATTAGTTTTTATACCCGCAATGTTCCAAAATTAAAATTTCTGACTTTCGTTGAGACTTCCACGTTTTTCTTCTAAGAATTTTTTGCTTTCTCTAAATATGATCGCCCAGTAAATTTATCAGCAATATAACAATTCTGATTTTTCTTTACTCTCCTTTTCTTGCCTCTTTATACTTTTCTCCATGCAAATCACCCTTCTCGCCATCTTTTCCCTCTCATTGTCTATTATTGTTTATTTTCCTTTCTCCGTAATTATCTCCATTAACTATTTTATATTTTATCTACCCTCTCTTTATGTCTATTCTTTCTCTTTCTGGCGTCCTCGCTAGCTTATTACTTTTCCATTCCGCCTCCCTATTTTCACTTCTCTTCTATTTCTCTTTACGAACTCTTCGATACTTTCTATGGAACCAGCTCTTATCTCTGCACTCATTAAACTTTTATGTAATTAAAAAATTTAAATAATGTGTAAAATAAGATTTAGAAATACGGAAACTTTGCGTAAAAATCTCAGTTACGAATTTATAGAAGGCTATTCGAAATTGTTTTTAAGCCAATGCACAGTTGGCATTAATAATTGAAAAATTGACTTTTGTGACAAAGTTACTTTAGTAGAATAGTAATAATAATGGTGCTTACTTATTGTACAACAAACAAATCCATTTTAAGGCAATTTAAGTTACTCTAAGCAGGGTGCTCAAACGGTCGATCGCGAGTATTTTTGAGTAGATTTAGAGAAGAAAAATTTAGTAAGTAGGTATAGCACATTTGCTTAGATAGATAATGTTGGTAGGGGACGATTGAAATGTAAAGAACCTGTCACGTGACCTGCGCCGTGAACGAAAATGAAACAGACGAGTCTACTGTTCACATTAAGGGCAACAACGAAGTGTATTTCGTAATTTCGTTTGTAGTGTTATTCAAATTATACCCTAGTTTAATAAATACATTTATAGTAAGGTATATTTTATGATTTGCGTTGCAGATTGATTCACGTGACAGGTTCTTTACATTTCAATCGTCCCCTACACCCGCAAGCACTTTTGGATATTGTATTAAATACGAATATAAATAACACAAACTACGTACGCCGCACGTGGTCAGACGCGGGGTATCGTTTAATGTCCGCGCGGCGGAGTTTTGACGTCCTAGTCGCGAATGGCGGCGACCTTTGACGCGAGCCGCCCGTGTCACGATGGTACAGATTAAAGTGCCACACTATCTGCCGCTTTTTCTAGAAATTTAGGGCGGCGCGTTTGATAGGAACATTCGAGACTTTGTTCACGCCGCTATAAATGTTGCGCTTGCAGAAATTTGAGTCTGTCTGAAATGTAACTTGAAGGCAATACTACTTCGATACAAAGTTTATTGTCAAATAGTACAAAATGAGTGCAGCGAAGAAATGTAAAACGTATCATTTTAATAATGATTGGGAGAAAGATTTTTCTTTTGTATGGTGAAGGATAAATGTATTTGACGTGCGTCAGCTGCAATACCTAAGCGTGGTAACTTAGAGAGGCATCATAAAACGGTTTATAAAAACTATGAAAACGATTTTCCGCCACTGAATGAATTAAGAAAACAAAAAGTACGTAATTTGGTATCTAGTTTTAAAAAAGGACAAGCCATGTTCACAAGACCAGCCAAACAATCAAAATTTGCTACGATCGCGTCATTTAAAATATCTCATATATTGGCAAAACACAAAAATCCATTTGAAGATGGATCGGTTGTGAAGGAAGCATTTATTGAAGAGGGTGAGACTTTATTTGGAGATTTTAAAAATAAAATAGAAATTATGTCTGTTATTAGAGAACTTCAGTTATCTCGTCCGACTGTCACAAGGCGCATTGAAGTCATGAGTCAGGACATGGCAGATAAACTAAAACATATTATCATAGAATGTACATATTGTAACAAACTACAAGCTACCAATATATAAATTAGTGTGAATTACAACCAATGGAGCACCAGCAATGACTGGAAACAAAAACGGTTTTGTGGCATTGTGTCAAGCTAATGACGATTTGTTTTTTCCTCTTTTTTTTTACATCAACAAGTTTTGCGTTCAAAAGTTCTAAACGCAGAGGAAATTATGGGCATTGCAACAAAATTGTGAATTCCATCCGTGCACGTAGCTTGCAACGGCGGCTTTTAAATTGCAGTTGGAAGATAATGAGTCAGCTGAACACACTGATTTAGTTCTTCACACGGACGTCAGGTGGTTGAGTCGCAAAAAAATTCTAGAAAGGTTTCAAGAATTATTGCCCGAAATAACAGCTTTTCTGGACGAAAGAGGTGGTGACATTCAGATGCTGAAGAACGGAAAATGGCTGACTGCTTTGGCATTTTTGACTGACATCACAATGCACTTAACACCATTGACTTGAAACTTCAGGGTAAAGGAACAACTATTATTGAGATCATAAGCGCAGTAATCGCATTCAAAAGTAAATTGCAACTTATGATAGATCAACTAAAAAGAACAGATAATATCTATCTATGCCACGATACACCCTACCTACATACACGACAAACCTGAATTACACGTATTTGCACCCTTTCAGAGTCGATCGTAAGTAGCCTAACAATAATGAGGTAGATCTCCAGCAGTTCAAGTTTGAGCGCCCTTGCCCTAAGGTGTTGTAAAAGTAAATATATGTATTGGAAACAAAAAACCAAGTGATAATGACAGAATTAGTTTGTCTACTTTTGGTCTAGAGTCTAGATACTTTAAAGCATAATTTTATTAGAATATCAGAAGAGTTGAATTTTTTATTTAATATTTTGAACAGACCACTATTCATATTCCATTTCATACTTGGAAATGCTTGAATGGCACCGATTTTAAAATGACTACGACTATAAAGTTACTTTTTACTCAGTTACAGCTTAATAAACATAAAACTTCAATCACTGATACATTTTTGTAATTAATCTCATACTTTAAAAGTGTAATAGGTTTTTGTACTTATGATTAAACAAGTTTATATTACATGTGGGGACTTCCCAGGTTACTTCATAATTCAGAGCAACAAACTTATCGGTAATTTTTACCATATTTACCAATTTAAATGACACGATCGTAATTATGCAATTTGCTTTGTATCTATATCAGGTTTTTCTTTCAAGGTGGTAACTATATATAGGAATCACATTGTTTATCATGTTATTCAATTGTAAGTCGCTTAAGTAACTGCTGTTTTTTTGTGAATTATTGAAATTAATTATGAATATTGTTACCATTTGGTTAATATTTGGATTTGGCTTGGTTGTTCAAGTCTGTGGGCACCATCATGGTGATTCTGGACAAATAGTTACTACACCGAAGGGTAGAGTAAAAGGTACGATTATAAAGAGTATTCTTGCAAGAGACATCTTTTCGTTCAGAGGTATACGTTATGGAAAAGCACCTATCGGGGAACTCAGGTTTAAGGTAAATTCTATTTTAAATAATTTTTTCTTGATCAAAGATGATATTTTGTGAACGTATTAGAATTTTTGAAGAACATGTTATTTATCGATAGTATAATGATTATTGAAGAAATCGCACCCTTTTTTATAACTGGATAGAAAAAATCTTAAAATTGATTATTTATAAGTGTATTTATACATACATGTTTATGTATCATTATCTGACACACCAGACTGTATATCATATCTTGTACCAGTTTATTTAAAAAAAAACAAAGATAGTACGAAAAGGTCAACGACTGATACAATTAGTAGGTAATTAAAACATATGCTTTTAGGAGTCATATGTAGTCATAAAATGTGATTTAAAAAATATATACTACAACACTGTAACAAAAAAAGTGGAATCAGAACTGTAAATTTTAACTTTAGCTTTATCGACAACGTGGGTTTCAAGCATTAAAGCTATTGCTTAGATAGCGCTTTGCACTTTAACACACATATGTCGTTACAGTTAACTGTTGTCATTTTTCTTAGTTTAAACTATTCACACGTGTCAATGTTTACACGAGATGTCGCAAGACACACATTTTACTTATGTAAATTTTAAGTTTTTTTATACCTAGAACGTTGTGTTTAAAATGTTGACGATATTATTAACTAAAGGTCACGCGATTACCTCTGCGACAAAAATTGTTCAAAACATAGGTTAAACACTAAAACCATTTAGTAAAAAGTTCTTTAAGAGGCGCAACCTAATGATAAATATCGTGCCTTATAGAGAACCCCCATCTTTCATAAAAATGAAACTGTACTTCGGCGACGCCAGCTTATAAAATGCGAACTACAAATTCCACCGTCGTAAAACTGCATTTAGCCTTAATAAAATGTTATCAGCAACGGTATCGGTTTCGATGATTTATCGCCAGCCAGTCTACGTTGTAAATAAATGCAATGATTGAAATACTAATTTTTATTTCAAAAGTGGACTAAAAAATTAACAATTAAAATAATTCATCAAATATTTTTACAACCGGTGTCTTTATAAACTGATTAATAAGTTATAACATCATATGATACGTTATCATAAAAACCACGTCGTTTTTTAAGTAAATCGAAGTTCAAAGAAAAATTAAAGCTATTTGAAAATCCCTATTTTTTGAACATTAACTAATTTTGAGAGATCATATCTCGAAGTGTAATTATAAAACAATAGAAATTTTATATTATTCTTAAAAGTTTGCATCAAACTAAACCAAAAAAATTTGTGTTGTTATGATTGAATTGAGAATTTTCAACCTGACTATAATTGCTCAATCACTCAATACTAATATTTTCTTTTTTGTTGTCAACTCCAATTTTTTTGTATATCCCAGCTAGCTCATTTTCAACCACTTAGCACACAATACAAAATCCCATTCTTTCAAATCTTCTATTCCAAAAATCCCTTACATAAATTGTGTGATGTAAATTCGAATAAAATAAAATAAATCAAAATGTCAAACAACAAATGTCAGACTACTATTAATCAATTTTTAAATTAAGTTTTTGATAAAAAAAACACAACAACTCCAAATAAAAAACTTATCTGAAAAATTATATATCCTTCTTGTGTCAATTCAGATGACCTCGTACTTTATTACTTCTTGCCTCCATTAACCGTAAATGTAAACCGCTTTTTATATCACTTTGCCTTCCATTAACCATGCCTCTATTTCTTATTCCATCATTTCAACTTTATCACTCAATCCAAATCCAAAAACAGCACTCAATCAAAAAAATATTTCGTTTTAAATTTTTTTTTTATATTAACTTGTTTATAATTTTGGTTACTAACTAACTCTAAAATTTATTTAAACCTATTTTTATGTATTTCCATGTAATTGTGGTTATTATTTACATAAACAATTTATTCGCTTCGAACTTGGAAAAGATGAATCTGCTGAGTTTTTCTTTCCAATTAAGAAGGACTTCGCAAGTTGATTCTAAAAAAAATAATAAATAACAAATCACAACAAATAAAATAGTATATTATTAAATTAGTTGTATAAGCAGTCTATTGTTCAACGAGAGAGGAATTATGGCACGACGAATTTAATACAATATTTTTTCCAATTGCTTTATTATTCTAGAAAATGTAAAAAATTTCTTTGCTGAATATAGTAACTTATATAGAGTGCGCTGCTAAAATATTATTCAACGCTTTTGCGTGTAATAGAAAATTTTTTATTACACTCAATTGAAAAAATAATATTAATTTGCTTTATAAGTACCTTCTTTCTCAAATTTTGTCGTCCCTGCATTTTTTTGTAATTGTTTTCTTTTATTGTTTATAATTATCTCTGACCTTAAAAATGTTCTTCACAAATTAACTTATTTCCTAAAGCGTCAATATCTACAACTTAATTTTCTTTTCCTTTGGTTGTTACAAAAGTTTGTGTTCGTACAATTATACATACACACGTTAGAACGCTATCTTTGAGCAGTTCAAAGTGGAACAAAAGTGAAAGGAATGGAAAACATGCTCCATGAAATCTGACAAAAATAATCATCAAAAATAACTGCCGACTCACAAACTCTCTTGATACTGATAATGCATTCAAAAATCTGAAGATGTTTTCTAGATACTTCCTTTTAATATAAACAAATTAATTTTATATGTGAGCAGGTGTTTATTAGCGTATTTTCGAATACAACAATATTACAAAAACGCTCAATTAAGAGTCATAAGGTGCGGTCGTAGCTCTGCAGTTAAGTGCGTTAGTTGTTAAGCAGGCACCTCGGGTTCAATTCCCGGTGCAAACATTGAATTTTTCGTCCGTACTCTCGCAAGGCAATGGTAAATCAGAGAGTATACTTGCCTAGTAAACCTCTCAACTGCCGTTCGAATCGGCGTTAAACTGTAGGTCCCATGTGTATGTGTCTACTGTCACGCACAACACATATACATGCGAGGGTGCGCAACGTCCAAGTAACGGATATGCTACTTGAAGAAGAAGAGTCATAAACAAGGTACGGAATGTTACTGAAAATAACAGAGCCATACATTTTGATATAACCATAATAATGAGGTATAGCATACGCATGTTTTTCATACTTTAAAAAATATTATTAAAATTTGAAAGATAAGTGTGACAAAAGTTTGAATAGGAGCATTGAAGATATAGTTTGCATAATTTGAAATTTTTTTTTTCTGAAAATATAAATTTTAATTTGTTCTGCATTTAAATATATATAATAAATCTTTTAGCCTCCTGTTTCGGTTGACAGCTGGGATAATGTTTATAATGCCACAGACGACGGTGCAGCGTGTCCTCAACCCGGAGATATCTTAAAATCAGAGGACTGTCTCTTTTTAAATGTTTATACAACCCATGTAAGTGAAACATATTTTTAATATAATAGTATAGTGACAATATGTAGCTTCCTAGCAAAAGTCGTAATCCGAAACGACCAGTTATAGTTTACATTCATCCAGGTGGTTTTTACGGACTAAGTGGCGCAAGTTATGTAGAAGGGCCCCATTATTTACTCGACCGTGACATTGTTCTTGTCACAATAAACTATAGATTAGGAGTATTAGGTAATTTATGGTAAATTAGTAAAAAGCTAAATTAATGGCAAGTGTTTCAGGGTTTGCAAGCACTGGTGACAAATTAGCTCCTGGAAATAACGGATTAAAAGATCAAGTGCTTGCCTTAAAATGGGTACAAGAAAATATTTTATCATTCGGCGGCGATCCCAATTTGGTTACAATTGTTGGGTACAGCGCTGGTGGGGTTAGCGTGGCGGCCCATTTAATTTCACCAATGTCTAGAGGTTTAGAAAAAAAATTAATTATAAATCATAATTCTCGGTATATTTTTAGGATTGTTTCATAGAGCCATTTCTATGAGTGACACGATATTTGCTCAATGGCCATACGAACATCATCAACTAAATTTGATGCAAAAACAAGCGCGATTAGTAGGGTGCCCCGATGATACTTCAGAAAATATTATAAATTGCTTAAAAACAAAGCCTGCGGATGAACTAGGAGATTCTTTGTCAGGATTTTATGTACGGTTTATATTATCAACTGAACTTGTATTGTATGGATTTTTTTAAGGAATTTAGATACGATCCGGTGTTAATATGGATGCCAGTGATAGAATTAGATTTTGGACAAGAAAGATTTTTAACTGAGCATCCGATTACGTCTGCGTTGAAAGGAAAATTTGCAAAAGTACCATTTATGGCGGGTGTAACAACTGAAGAGTTTTCTTATTATGCTCCACGTAAGTTTTGTATCACACCTTTAGGGTTACATAATGTTGAACTTGGAGAACCTGATACTTGATTATAACTTTCGGAACTTTTGAGCAGGTCAGTACTGAATCGACTAGGTTGTTGCGTGTGTTTCCTGATTGTTAGCACATTGTAGGTTGTGCTGTAGAATAGCTAATGTTTAAGTTTTTGTGTTTGCATTCTTTATGTGTTTATTAGAAGTTATACTACTAATTTAGAGCGTTGGTTTTGGCAACCTTATAATCACGTCGAGGTAAACATTACGATGGATGCCTGTGGCAAGCGTAGAGCCAAACAGAAGTTACGCTTACGCACAAAATTTCATACTTTTTTACTACTTTTTGTTTACATTTTTAACACCTTCATGTAGTTTATTTTGTGTATTGTAGATCTTTTGAGCAACCCAGAGTGGGTAAACCAAATAAACGAAGATTTTGAAAGGATAGCTCCCATCGCTTTCCTTTATGAAAGAAATACTACTAAATCGAAACATATCAGTAGTGGACTGAAAACATTTCTTAAATAATAGTCCAGTAGGTAACTCAACCATTGAAGGCCTTAAACACGTAAGTACAGTTTATTATACTGGAATTCTGTACTTATAAATTGTAATATCGTAAAATCGTAAGATCTTACCTTATGTTTTGATTGTCGCAAAATATTTTACAGATTGGTATTATTTGCAATTATGTAGCTCTGTCAAGTTTTTTAAGGTCTGTCTGTAAGGATTTACAAGAAACCATAAATTCTTCCGAGAATCTGTAGCTTACAGCAACACAAAAATTGCAAGTTTTTACTCTACGATCTTACGATCGCTACGATTTGTACACAGAATTGCAGGCTTAATTTGAGCAGATTTATAGAAATTTTTTTGTAGTTGTATGCTGATGGAACTGTTGGATTTGGAGTTAATAGGGGTATCAAAATAATCTCAAAACTTAATACGGAATGTACATATTACTACCGGTTCAGTTACAAAGGACGATATAGTCACGTGTATCTTCCAAATTCGACTATACCTTATGGTACGTAAAAATTATGATTATTCATGGTAAGAATAATATCTTTAGGAGTGGTCCACCACGACGACTTAATATATGTTTTTTTGGGTTCAAGATCTATTTCCTAAATTTAGCACAAGCGATCCTGAATACAAAATGGTCCGTAAACTAACAACTATGATTTCGAATTTTGCGCGAACTGGGTAAGTTAACTATTTACATGCATTCAGGTGATTGACACCTTGATTTTAGAAAACCAATACCATCACGTGTAGAGGGACTAGATAACGTAGAGTGGGTTCCATTTACATCTGAAAATAACAAATACATGGATATAGGAGACACTTTACAAATGCGAGAAAATTTGTACGAAGA
The DNA here is from genome assembly GCA_030710515.1 of Abscondita cerata. Classification (NCBI taxonomy): domain Eukaryota; kingdom Metazoa; phylum Arthropoda; class Insecta; order Coleoptera; family Lampyridae; genus Abscondita; species Abscondita cerata. The sequence continues at coordinate 22,582 of JALBCR010001200.1, forward strand.
TAGATATTCCGTTTGGGACAATTTGTTTCCGCTAAGTGATTACGAAAACTGAAGCTATAACGTTGAGTAGTCTTATTGAGCTTGTGTTGTAAGATGTTTTATGGTGTGAAGACAACACAGATTAATCTTATTACAAACGTGTCTTCAATTTTATTTTAGAAACCTAATTATAATGTAAATGCAATATTGTATAAATAAAATAATTTTTGTTAAGAAAAGACAATTTAAACTATGACCTTCTGAATTTTTTGTTATTTACTTGTTGTAGCACTAGCTGATGTATTTCCCAGGTAACAACATGACGTTTTATAAACCTGTTCTTTAGTGATTCCATACGTCATATGACTAAAACAATTGTCGTCAATTTGACGAAAAAATGATACAGCCCAATAACGTCAGTTTTCGACTTCATTTATAACGTCATTATATTATAACTTTGACGTCTTTATATTAAATTTAAACGTCATATAGACGTACTAAAATGGTATTTTTGAAAATCGAAGAAAATTATTTATTGGAACAGTATCTTTGTCGGTGCTCACTGGGGTTGATCATAACCGTCTTGATGAAAATCTCTTTCTTTTAGTAGCAATACTTGTTTCAAGATCGTTTTGAATGTCAGATGTAAATTGGGCCTTCTTTAGTTTCTTAAAGGCAAGTCCGTAATCACCTAAATTGTACTTATAATAATTTCATGTTTAACATGCAATCAAGTTATTTATCAGTTTCATAATAGGATGTTTTTACCGAATATAACTCCCATGACTCGCAATCAGCATCATCAGCACGTTTAATACTATTTCAAATTTTTGAGGATCTTTAATTGGTGGCCAAGAAACTTCTGTTTTACGTGGTGCAAACCACTTAGAACAAACAATTGACGCAATTTATTATACGTTTCCAATAATAAAAATCCCTAATACAGATAACCGAGTATAAACTTACTTTGTTATACAACATACCCAGCATGATGCTTAAAAATAAGTTCACTAATTAATGGGTTTTGCGTTATAAGAAACAAAATGGAAACATATACCTTTGCCTTAAAAGTGAACCCATGTGAGCCGTGACCCTTACTAATACGCATGCATTGTAAACTAGCCCGCAAATCACGTTTCAAAAATGACGTTTATAAAATGGCACAAAAAACACATGTTATTGACGTGAGAATGACGTTTCAAACAAGACGTATCTAAAATGGCACAAAAGCATGTCCTACTGATGTACCACTTTGGGTAGATGACGTCCATTGACGGAGAATGACGTTTAAATTACGACATTTGTACATATGCCTGCTACCTGGGTTTATAATTAATTTCGGGGTGTAAATTTTAATTTTGAATAATCCATTTGCTTTTGTATACTATACATAATTTTGTTTAACCATCTATGTTCATTTTGAAATTTCAGTTGTAAGCTGCCCAAGGAATTATTTTTTACTTTCGTTCACATAATAAACTTTTTAGATCCTACGATTATCTCCTTAAGTGCATTTTATTGAAAGTGTTTTGATTGTATCGAATTTTATTACTTGTATCTACAAAAAAATTAGTGGTTCGTTTAGCAAGTGGTGGCATTTTGATTAGATTAATCTTAATGTAATAAGTATTTACATTCCTCCTGGTTGTGTTAGTGGAGACTGTCATCTTATTACAGAATTTCTCCAGATTGTACTGCTGAATTTGATTGTTCTATTATTCTGCTTAGTACTTTAATATCACTGACTATCCTAAGTTGGAATGATAATCTGAATCTTAAGCAGCGTAATACATTAATCACAGATTATTAGATCTAGTTCTTCTTTAATTCAAATGTTACCGTTTTTAACTCTAGAAGACGCACACCATCATATACTTGGCTTTGAATTTTTCCATGTTGGTTTTCTCCAACAATAATTAAAGAAATGGAAGTACTTTAAACTTTTCCGCAAATATCCACTATGTAGGTAAAACGGATACCAAAAGAACTTATTCAAGATGGATGTAGAGTATTCTATATTCAGTAATCCAAGTAGTTTTTGGAAATTTGTTACCCTAATAAATTTTCTGTTGATACACCATCGTAGTTAAATTTAATAGCTCTTAAATTAGTGAGTTAGCTAAACTAGCTCAGAAATTTTCTGTTTTTTTCTACATTTCATAAACTTTCTTCCTAGTGTAATAATTGACTGGTGTTTGTAGTAATATACAAGCGATTTTAAATAAAAATATTTTTCTACGTTTGTGACTACTTTTTGCAGTAATCACTGTGCCAAAAGTTTCACTTTTTGCATTATTGTTATATTTTTTCACTAGTGTAAAAAATAGTTTTATTTATTTTTTATTTTATTATTTTTTATTTTTTCGATTGTAGAAAAAATGATGTGTGCAATGATTGCAGCCTCGATTTCATGTATCGTGCAACAAATATGCACTTTTTGCACTAGTTATACAAATAACTATTGTTTAGTCGCAAAACGTACAATAAAAATTTTCATCTCATCTGGTTCCTACTATGTTCTAAACTTCAACATAGAAGATGACATTGCAGTTTTTGCAAATTCTCTTTTTTATTTATAACTAGAATATATCCAATGACAATCGCTAAGACTGTAGTAATTACCGACCCATGCTTCTACTTAGTAGGTACTGTCGCAAAAACTTGTCAGATACGTTTATTGTTACGTTCAAAAAAGAATTCCACTTCAATCATGAATGAAAATATAACATAAATTGAGAGTGTGTACCAAAGCTCAGAGGGTAAGAAGGTGTGATTCGCGAGAAGACTGATATCGTGGAATATCCGGGTTGAATTCCAGGTCGTCAAATATCAAGAAATTTGTCCAAAGTAAAAAAGACGCAAAACGGGGATGACTTGGTGATTAACTTCCAGCACTTATATACCTTGCGAAAGTAATATCACTAATCTGCACTTTCTCGTTAAAAAAATACGCAGGAATTCACTTCACGATGTCTACAAAGTGTATAATGAGTTTAAACCTTTTTTATTTAACTTCTACAAAGTTCTCAAATTTGTTTACTTAACCCTTAACCGCTACAGTGCGGTCCCACAAATCGCTCGCATTTTATTACACTACGTAACTCTGACAAGTTCAAAGATATGCCACCAGGGTTCCATGTACCTTTCAGCCACCGTATGCCGCACACTCTAGTGTAGTTTGAGGCTTGAACGTGTTAGTGTCGTATTATTATACACCATAAAGTTTCACCGCGGTCCGAGAAACCGCACTGTAGTGGTTACGTATGTATATCGCGCTAAGCAGTATTTTCACAGACATTATTTTTCACCAAAACAAAGGTAATTTTGAAAATGACCGACCAGCCAGGGCCTTCTAGGATGCATGTAGATGATCCGAGATTTGAAAAGTGGGCTGAACAGATGTTGAATGATGTCTGTAATGAAGATTTCGAATTTGATAATAGTGACGATTCCGACAGTGATGATTATTACAATACTAAAGACATCGTTATTGAAAGCGATCATAACACTGACTCTGAAGAAGATGAATCCAATAATGAAGGATCTAGCGATGAGTGTGGACATAATTTACCGGGTTCTGGCGCCGGTAACCAGAACTACTATATAGCAAAAAGATAATTTTAAATGGTATGCCAAACACATCAAACATGCAACAATATATTATTACAAAATATACTTTTTGCAGGTCAAAATAGAACCCCCAACTAACGTAAGAACGCGACAACATAATATAATCGTTAAGTTGCCTGGCCTAATAGGGCCTGCAAAGGATCTAGGCAACAATCCCAAGGTTGAAGATGTATGGAGTTTGTTATTTACAGATAAAATGATATTAGAAATTATTCAGTGGACGAATTTAAAATTGGTTTAGCTAGAGCAAAATATAAAAGCTCTACCCATACTGTTCTTTAGTGATACCAATGTAGTTGAAATGAGAGCATTTCTAGGATTGTTAGTATACACTTCAGTTTTTAAATCTGGAAATGAGAACTTACAATGTCTGTTTTCTACTGATGGTACTGGAAGGGACGTATTTCGGTTGCACTATGCCCAAAAGACGTTTTGAGTTTTTACTTTGCTGTTTAAGATGTGATGATCCTAATACCAGAAAGGAGAGAGCGATAGAAGATCCTGCTGCTGCCGTATCAAATATTTTTGACGCACTAATCGAAAATTCTAAAAGATGTTTTAGTTTGGGATCTAGCGTATGCATAGATGAAATGCTCGTTGCGTTTCGAGGCAGGTGCCGTTTTAAAATGTATATGCCCAACAAACCGGCAAAATATGGATGATCGAGGTAATGTGCCTTACCGATGCTCGAAACAATTATCTATGACGATGCCTACATTTATGCTGGAAAAGGTTCAGATGGTAGAACACTAACATTGGAAGAAAAAAACTTAACATTCCTTCACAAGCTGTTATACGCCTATGTAAATCTATTGAAGGATCTCACAGAAACGTCACAGCTGACAATTGGTTCAGTTCCATCCCACTGGTCATGAAACTCTAAAAGCGAGGCTTGACATATGTAAGAACGCTAAAAAAAATAAGCGTGAAATTCCGCGTCAGTTCCTTGCAGATAAAACAAGACCAATAGGTAGCAGCTTGTACGGATTTCGGTGAAGATATGAACACTACTCTCATGTACCAAAAAATCCAAATCTGTTTTACTTATTTCTTCAATGCACCACAATAAAGGAAATGACTCGAATACCGAGAAACCTGAAATAATTCAGTTTTATAATTTAACGAAAAGGCGGTGTCGACACTCTGAGACGAAAAAATGTGCAAATTATAGTTCTAGCAGACGAACACGCCGATGGACAATGGCAGTTTTTTTTACTATACTAAGATATTAGTACCGTGAACGCTTATATTCTGCATCGAAAGTTACAAAAAATACATCAAGAATGTAACGCCTCGACTTTCTCAAATTGATTAGCGAAGAATCTCGTAGCACCTGCTATGCAACTTAGACAAAAATCCAGAGGATCTCAAGAGAGCTGAGAGTCACACTAGGTAGAGTATTAGGAGTATCTGAAGCAGATCGCTCAAAGGACCTCCAAGTAGAACGTCTTGAAAAGAAAAGTACCTGTTATAATTGTCCGCATAAATTGAAAAAAAAAAAAAATATATGTGCAATATGTTTCAAGGACGGTTTTGCTTTCTATGCACAAAAAAAAAAAGAAATAATTGTTTTGAGAAAGAAAAAGTATAAAAAAAAAAGAAAAATTTCTTTTTTTTTTTTTCTTTATTTAATTTTTAAATTTTTTTTTTTTTTTATTTTTTTTTTTTTTTTTTTTTTTAATAAAAAAAAAAATAAATTATTTAAAAAAAAAAAAAAATAAAAAAAATTTAGAATTTTTTTTTTTTTTTTATAAATGGGGTTTTTGGGGGGGCAGGGTTGGGGTTGTGTGAAATTTTTTTTTTGTTTGGGTTAAGGGTTAATTAAATCGATACCATAAATACTTTATGTTCCAAGCTAACGGTAACGCTGGGCTGCAGAAAGTGAGGAAACAGACGAAGCTCGCACGGGAATATACGGAAGCGGCTTGTAAATGTCATAAGGAATCAATTTAAAAAATATATTTGAGGGTGTTCTATTTAAAAAACACAACTTTGGGTCAGCATTTTTGCAAATAACCCTGTATGCACCTAAATATTTTAAACTGTAGGTTTAACAACTAGGTATTACTTTGCCAAAGTTAGTTGTGATACCTCTAATAGACCAGGAGCAATCCTCCGTCCACGTACTAAACACCCACCTTGTATACATCGTATATGATGTGCCCTCCAGAAGGGAATATAGTGGATAGCACGCAATTTGTACAATAGTGAAGTTACACTCGAGTTCTCTCACTCCTGAAGAGTCCCTTAAAAATTAAGTGTAAAATGACATTGGAGACATCTATGTGCGTGATTGACACTATCTAAATAAATAATCTGTAAACATAGGTGAATAACTAAGCTAAATACAACATTATTTCAGAAACATTCATTAAAGGTGAAAATTGAAATACAAAATTTATAAAAAAATGAATGTGAAGAGAATATAAGGAAATTCAACCCGTTCAACCACAATAAATCAGTTACGATTGTACAAAATGTGTAATAACTTCAAATCATAGTTCATCTCGTTTAACCATAGATCAAATCTGTTTTTGCATGATTTTGGGATCTCTAAAATTTTAAAAAGATCAAGTGTTTTACCTTTAGGTAGGAAATGTAATAACTTCATATCCAAAGTTTGGTCAAAGTTATGGTTGTGTGTAACTATTAGTTACAGTTATCTAAGCGTCGTCTGAACAATCTTCCAGTTTGTTCTACATATTTTATGTTTCAAGTGTTACATTCGACAGGATATACACCTAATTTGTCATCCCGCAGTCAAATAACGGACGGCTATTTAGGAGTTCTTGTTTGTTCGCACTACTCATTGGTACATTAAAAGTCGTTCCATATACGTTGGACAATTCTAGCACCAACCCGGTCTCCGCTTCCTACGTAACCTGCAAACGAAAATCGTTTCAACATCTGGTGAGGTCAGCTGAATTGTACTTAAGCTATCCAGGACGCTACTGGTTATTTAGGTCAGTCTAGTCAATTATATTCCCCGAAAAGTGCCCGGACAGTCCGGAATATACATAAATTCTTAAAATTAAGTTATAATCCTTTGCAGTAGTCTCCCTCTAGTTCGATGCACCGGCGCCACCGTTGGATCCACGATTGGAAGCACCCCTGAAGCCCCTGAAGGTAGGTCCTCAGCACCCGTGTCGTGACACTTTGCACCTCCTCTACGCCGTCGTATCGGTTGCCCTTGAGGTAGGACTTCAATTGTGGAAAGAGATGAAAGTCGCAGGGGGCCAGGTCCGGCTGTAGGGGGTGCGGAAGCGTTGGAATGCCGTTTTTAGTCAAAAATCGCGAACTGCGAATGAGGAGTGGGCTGGAGCGTTGTCCTGATGCAGCACCCAACCACGTCCGGCCAATTCCGGCCGTGCACAAAACACACGGGCCTTTAGACGTTTCAAAACTTCAATGTAGAACTTCGCATTGACTGTCTGACCTGCTGGAACGTATTCGTGGTGTACAACTCCATTAATATCGAAGAATGCGATGAGCAAAGATTTCACTTTTGATTTCGACATTCTGGCTTTTGTGGGGCGCTTCCCCCTTTTCCACCCACTGCATGCTCTGTCGTTTGGTCTCTGGGTCATACTCAAACACCCAAGACTCGTCTCCGGTAATAACATTTGACATCCAGTCCTCTCCTTCCTCCTCAATTCGAGAAATCATGTCTTCACAGATGGAGAAACGAAGCTCTTTCTGCTCAACTGTGAGCACTTTGGGAACCATTTTCGCGCACAACTTGCGCATCCCTAAATCTTCGTGTAGCATCTGTCGAATGGTTTCCTTGTTGATACCCAACTCGTCTTCCAACATTCTGAGGTTTACCCGACGGTCTCCGAGCACACGCACGCGCAGGCGATCGACGTTTTGTGCCGTTCGAGAGGTCGAGGGAGCTCCCTCACGTGGATCGTCCTCCACCGACTCCCTGCCTTCCCTGAACCGCTTAGCCCACTCGTCGACAGCTGTTTTTCAGGCAATCATCCTTGTACACGTCGGTTAACTGTTTCATAATTTCCGCGGAACTTACACCACGTTTGACCAAAAATTTGACCACTACTCTTTGCTCCGTTTTTTATCACACATTTTCGCGACAAGGGGTCCAAACAAAGTATGTGTATGTAAGTATGTAAGTATGATCAAAGTACTGTAAAACACGAACTGAACAACCGATCGAGACGAAACTTGCACAGATTGACGCAGAAATGAATCCTCTTTCGAATGACACCAACGCAAACGCCGTAGCATAACGAGAGCCGCAGTGTTGCCACTTTTCCGGGAATTAAATTGACAGACCTCGTATTCCATTAAATACAAATCGGTGACTGCACTAAAATTAAGAACAAAATCTAGTCAAAAGCGTTGACGTAACTTCGTTCGTATTATTATTCCATTAATAAAAGATCTATTAATTAGGGCACTCACCTATTGTCAAATTATTTGTGAAGCAGCCTGCTGGAAACTGTTCAACTTCGAGACGATATTTAATCAATTGATCCCATTAGGCGTATTCTTTCAAACTGATCCAATCGATCTGAACTGAACTTGTCGATTCTGTCAAACGAATTCATTTACCTCCCCACTCTGTACCTAAGTGATCCGGATCTGAACTGATTCAGTTTGAAAGAATACAACTATTACTTACGCTACTATCCCAGAGATATAGAGGATGGGAGAACAGTCGTCAACCTGGATAAACTTAAAGGCTGCTATTTTGAAGGTTTAAACGCGGCAATTTAAAATATAGAAACGTAGTTTTTTCTCCAAGCGAAATCAAGAAGGGGAATTGAAACTTTTTGGTTTTGACATAGTTATGTCTTTGATTATTACACAGTAGTCATTATTGGTAACAAAAATATTTAAAATGTGAGGAATCACTAAATTTTAGAGTTTAGTAACAAATCAATTTGTATTATAAATGCTTTATTAGTTATTTTAGAAATACGTACTGTTATACAAAAAAACATAATAACATAGACTAATTAAAAAAACATTATTGGTGGTTAAACAGTACAAATGTTGAGAATTCCCTTCTAATAAGTGTACCTCGTATTGTGCGGCTGTATCTTTTTGATAAATTAAAAAGGCGAATTTTGGCGTAACACCTAATAACGTATCTAACTAGCAAAAATCCACGATTTCCTTTACTCACCCAAATGGCCAATGTTTATAAATAAAAAATAACACTAACGTGTGAAAAGTAATTCCTGCATCCCGGAACCAAACACGACATATTCTCTAAAACTATAAAGCTAATTTAAAACAATCACAAACAAAAACAAATGATTGTCCCGGACCAATTTACACCTTCAAAATGGCGGCCTATCGCGTTCCATCAAAATCGGATGAGTACTGGTCTCCTCATTCTCTATATCTCTGTACTATCCAAACAGCAATCATTTTGGAACAATTTTTTTTTGTTACACTGGAACTATTACGTAAGGTAACTGATACATACAGGGTACACCACGTCGCCCTTGTTCGCAAAAATGTAATTTACTTTCCATTTATGCTAATAAAAACATGACGACCAAAGTTTGCGTCGAAGAAGCCGTAGTAATCGGGTTTCTTCGTAAAAAATAAAAAAGAACTCATTGACAGCAATAGCTTTTTTCCAAATTATTGTGCGCGTGTAACCAGCACAAATTTTGGTTCTTTATAATTTTCTATTTTTTTTTTATCGGCATAAGGTTTGATAATGCGCGTGTGAACCAGGATAAATTTATGTTCTCCTAAAATTTTCAATCGTTTTTTACATCCACGACTTCGGGCAATAAAGGTTTAACGATCTCCTGCCTACCTAAGGCGCTCTTTAATTTTGTTGTTTCCCTTACAAGATTTTGGAGTGTAATGTGAGGAGAAAAGGCTGGAATTGTTTCTGAGGTAGTAAAAGAAATTTTTTAAACTTTGAGGGCGGGGATGGTAGTGGCGTTTAATGACGTTTTGGATAACTTGTTTGCTATAACCGTTAGCAATGAGAGTATTAGTTAGATGACGCAATTCCAAATTAAAATTATCGGGTTGTCATATCGAAAATGCTCAAAAAACTAGAAATTCAACAACAGACATTTTTTAAGCAAGATGAAGTGTGAAGAGCCATGTAAGTATCTGTGACAGCATGAGTGGGTTTGCGATACACCAAATGACCAAATTCGCGGTTGGCTTTCCGGACGACAAGTACGTCAAGGAAATTACGACAATTGTTTTTTATTCAATTTCCATAGCGAACTTGATGTCAGTGTGTTGAGTATTGAGATAGCCTAGAAACGTATCTAAAGAAGGGCGATAATGAGACCAAATAATGGAAGTATCA
>JALBCR010001200.1:40000-81210 GCA_030710515.1 Abscondita cerata
TTTCAGCAAGACAGGGCGCCTCCTCATTTTGCTAGAGCTGTCCGTGAGTATCTGGATGATGCATTTCCAGGCAGATGGATTGGTAGAAGAGGGCCCTTTGAATGGCCTGATTTAACACTTATGGACTATTTCTTATGGGGGTACTTGAAGGCAAAGTTTTTAGGACCAAACCGGAAAATATTGAGGAGTTGAAAGAACGAATAAGACAGGAGTGTAGGCTAATTTCCGCTGAAGTAATTAGAAATGTTCAAAACGAGTTTCATTTCCGTTTAGGGTATTGTCAGTTAGTACATGGACAACATTTTGAGCATTTATTGAAGTAAAATTATTGAGTTGAATCAGATTTCTTCATTTTCGAATTAGTTAATGTTTTTGTTAAATATCTTTTAAATGACAAGGAATAAAAACTTGAAATTAGGTACGCATGTGTAACTCGATGTACACTTTAAGAATAGCCATAAAAAATTAGGGCTACAATTAAAAAAAAGTCGGTGACGTCATATCTCAAATTTGGGACACACTGTATAAAATTTTTCTACATGAAAAAAGCGCAATTTAAAATACTAATCGACGTGTCTGAGCATATTTCCGAAAAAAAACTGTCTTTTCTTTACTGAATTTATTCCAAGTTAGAAACTCGCACTGTATAAATACCAATGTAAGCTAAACTGATGCAATGAAACTAAAACACACGAAAACGTTCAAAGACAAACGTCGTGCTCATCGATAACAATAACTGTACCATAAGTATATATCAACATTTTCACATCTGAACTTGATTCAAAGTACATATACTATGCGGTGGTACACGTGTACCTTGTTTGTCTGAATATGATAGTAAATTTCTCCGGCAGACTAGGACTAAGTTAATACCACATTAGATTTCTAATATGGATCCCGTCTACAACCATCCTGACACTTATCCGAATATAAACACAGTCCGCCAAGCAGATATTGTCATCTTGAACTTTCTATTAAACTCAAGAGGTACATTTAAACATTTGTTTTAACACGACATGTCTCAAGAACATTATCATTTTGAACTAATCCAAATTAAATCAAAAATCTACAACAGCTCATCAAAAATTGCAATACAAAAAGCTCAAAAGATATGGCTAAAAGAAGAAATTAAGGACTGCTATAAAACTAGGGGTAAGCTAAACTACTCCTTCCACCTCCAAATCTCTTTATAATCATTGACTTTTTTAAACATCCATTTTCGTTTCTCCAACTCTTTGCAAGGAAGTATTTCTTCACCTATTCTATTGTCCCACAACATTGCTACTGTTGTAGTTTAAGAAAAATATAGACTTGGGTAACAACTTAATATTTTATCAAATTAATTCATTACCATGAAATTACTTTATTTTCATTACTCATCAAACTAAATATAACAAAAAAATACCTGATGCCGATCGCACAAAAAAATACCGGTTGTGTAATATTTACTAGACATTTGAAATTGCACAAAAAATACACTAATTTAATCGTATGAGAATCGTAAATTTGTTCAAGAATACGATTTTTCAAAATCATACGATTTTCTACTCATATATCGTACGACTTTCGATCGCGTGATCTCGAGAATAGGACCGCAGATCACAATTCTTAATTCTATTTCAAGGTTGGATATGTTCAAGTAGCACGAATTTTAAAATTCTTAGCACTCAAATTAGTTTACTTATTAATTAGGAGGTTATTGGTGTGTATATTGCAGATAAAGTTAATAATAAAGTTACATGTTACAGCTTAATGAATATAAACCCTCACTCTTTATATTTTTTGTAATTAATCTCATAAGAATGGGGTAATGGTTTTATAATTGATTTTTAACATGTGGGGACTTCCCAGGTTAGTTTATAATTCAGAGCAACAAACATATTTACACATTTAATAATCACAGGATCGTAATTATGCAATTCGCTTTATATCTATATCAGGTTTTTCATTCAATGTGGTAACTATATGTATATATATATAGAAATCACATTGTTTATCATGTTATAAAACTGAAAGTAGCCTAAGTAACGAACGTGCCGTTACTTCGTAAATTCTTGAAATTTATTATGAATATTATTACCATTTTGTTGATATTTGGATTCGGCTTGGCTGTACATGTCTGTGGACACCACCATAGTGGTTCGGGGGAAATAGTTACCACACCAAAGGGTAAAGTAAAAGGTACTATTATAAAGAGTCTTCTCGGAAGAGACATCTTTTCGTTCAGGGGCATACGTTACGGAAAAGCACCTACCGGAGAGCTCAGGTTTCAGGTAAATTCTGTTTTAAATAATTTTTTTGTAAAAAGATGATATTGCATGAACGTATTGTATAACTAGGAAATATCTTAGCGTTAATTCTTTGCATACCTGTACTTATACATTGGTAGATATATTCATGTACCGGGTGGCCAACTAAGAATAGACGCCGGCTGTATCTCGGGAATTATAAATCTGACAATATTGAAAAAAAATGTTAATAGGTAAATCGGCTACGAGAAATCGTGAGAAATTATTTTCAAGTTTGTAAGATGGCCGCTAGAGGGCGAAACTGTTATGGCCGATCATATACTTGGTTCTTTCTCCAAAAATATGCTAATATAAATATATTTTAAATATTGCCGTAGTAAAGACTGCAAAATTTCTGATTTTTTGCTTAGAGTGTTTTACTCTCTCTTATAAAATGTAGTAGTGGGGAACGTCAAACAAGTTTTTATTTAAATGGAAATAACTTTGGTATAAGTTAACAGAATTGAACAAACCAGGTCTCGTTTAAAAGAGCTCTTCTTACTTAATAATATGCTGTATAAAGATAGTCCGAATAAATTTTGACGTGATAGCTAGAGGGCGTTGTTTAACATTACAACAATTATTGCGTATTATCATAAGATTTTTAAATAGCACTCTATCTATCTTTTTACACAGTTAAATAGAGGACAAAATTGCTAAATAGTCGGTGCAAACCGCAACTTCCTATCTTTTTTGAAACCAAAGATATCAATAAAACAAATGTTAGACAGCTGACTATTTACATATTTTACGCGTAAAACAAATTTAAATTAGTTGAAACAATTTAATTAATGCCGTTCTAAATGTTCAAACTGCCGTCCATCGTTTTCGATGCACTTAAGCATCCTTTCCCGCGTAGACCAAACTGCACTCTCTAGTTCAGCAACTGAAATAGTTTGCATACAGTCCCTTATTTGTCCAATCATGTTATCACGTGTAGTGGGTCCGGTTGCAAAAACTATATCATTTACTCGACCCTATAAATAAAAATCCAGGCATGTTAAATCCGGTGATCTAGCCGGCCATGGAAAAATGCTGCCCCAGTCCTATCCATTCGTCTTCGAATTTCTAGGGGCACTTCCTCTAACAAAATTGGCAATTGCTATTTAAAAATCTCATGATAATACGCAATCATTGTTCTAATGTTAAACAGCGCCCTCTAGCTATGACGTCAAAATTTACTCGGACTGTAAGTAAGAAGAGCTCTTTTAAACGATACCTAGTTTGTTCAATTCCGTTAACTTATACCGGAGTTATTTGCATTTAAATAAAAACATGTTTGACGTTCCCCCACCACTACATTTTCTAAGACAGTAAAATACCTAAACAAAAAAAACAGAAATTTTGCAGTCTTTACTACGGCAATATTTAAAATATATTTATATTTGCACATTTTTGGAGAAAAGAGCCAATTTTATGATCGGCCATAACAGTTTTGCCCCCTAGCGGCCATCTTACAAAACAATTTCCCGCGATTTCACGTAGTCGATTTACTTATTAAATATTTTTTTTCAATATTGTCATATTTATAATTCCCAAGATATAGCCGGCGTCCATTTTTAGTTGGCCACCACATGTAACATTTTGTGATACTTCAGACGTCAACAGTTTATCTAAGACAAAGATAATATAAAACATTAATAAATGCTATAATTGGTAATTAAATTATAATCTCTTAAGGGTCATAAGTAGTCATATAAAGTGGTTTAAAAACAATATACCATTACAATACAACAAAAATGTGGAGACAAAATTGTAAATTTTAAGTTTTTCAAATATCACGATTTGATACATATAACCTTGCATCAAAATTTAGAAGAGTTGTTAAATAAAAGTCACGTGATTATTATATCTTGATAACTACAAAAATTGTTTAAAGAGAGTCAAAAATAAATTTTAAATATCTGTTATTTAACATACAATTATGTATTTGTTATTATTTATACTCTTCAGTATTATTTAATAAAATTGTACAGGGTGGCAAACTAAAAATGGACGCCGGCCATATCTCGGTAACGATTGGTCCTACAACTTACAGAAAAAAATGTTTTGGTAAATAGGACAAGAGGAATTGATGGAAATTATTTTCGAGTTCCAAAAATGGCCGCTAGGTGGCGCAATTCTTATATTTAGTTAATCTAAAAACACGTTTTTTCTAAAAAAATATTCACATTAACAGATATTTTAAATAATGCCATTCCGATTATTACAAAATTTGCAATTTCTTTTGTTTGAAGTATTTTATTCTGTCTCATGAAATAAAGTTTTTTATTTATTTTGTGCGAATAACTCCTAACTCGAAATTAAATTAAAGAAGGCCATCTCGTTAGAGAGATCATCTTTACTAAACTATTTACAAAAACATTTTTGTCTGAATCACTCTTTTTGCATCAGGTCGAGGGCGTTACAACAATTATTGGGCATTATCATAAAACATGTAAATGGGACGCTATATTTTTACTTACATGGTTCGATAAACCATAAAATTTTCAAGAAACAAACCACAAATTTCGATCCCGAGGTATTAATGAAACAAATACCATTAACTTGACGACTATGTCGTATTTTAGAGACCTGTAATAAAAAAGCTTTCAAATCATAAATTATAACATTTTGTAAAAATACTTGAGATGTAACGTCAAAGATTACATTTATAATATCTGGAATGGCCACTAGGCGGTGCAGTAGCTCTTTATACTCAGAAAATTGTCAATCTTTTTGCAAGACCCTCTTGAAATTATTTGTGATTCTTCTTTTTATGGATATGTTTTCTCAATTTTTAAACATCACGTTGCAGGGCGGAGGGGGTGTTGGTGTTGAGCAATTTAGTTTCAAATGTGATTTTCTATCTTTGCTAGACATTAACATCCCCTTCCACATGATGTTAAAAATTGAGAAAATATTTAGGTATTAATTGGACTGTGTCTCAACCGATTTCCTTCAGCCGGACTCGTTTGAAAGGTAATTGGTTAAAAAACTAGGTGATGTTAAAAAGACATTAACAAGTTTATTAATTTAGTTACAACGTTATTTTTAATATCAACCCCATATGTTAAAGAAGAAACATTAAGTAAAACTCTAATGTGATACACCTAACTTGTTAATATATGTATGGCCGTTAACCTATACATAGATTTTGAAATCTTGGAAAATTTTTCAAAAATATTCATCTTACACATTTTTTTCAAATAAAAGTTGTTTATAATTAAATTATTATTATTATTATTTTTGATCCGATATGTAATTACTGAGATATGCCTGTCACCTGACACTAATTGTTTTAACAATATTTCCACCAATATTAATTAGGTACCCAAAAAGAGTAGATGTAGTAAATGTAGAAAATTTTATTGTCTATAACTTTTGTTTAAACTATTTTTTCTAAAGTACAACTTTTATTTTCTCTTTCATTTTCAACTCGTTCAACTCATAAAAAAACGTGTGAGCCCTCGGTACTTCCTTTTGTCCCGAAGTAGTAATGGCAGAAGTAGTAAGAAGCGCTTATATTAAAGGCTTATCAGTTAGGTACATTATACAATTGATGGCCTCTACCGAAATTTATTATTAAATTTTAAAATTGCACTCAAATCCCTTTTTAAATTTAGATGTCTCTAAACATTCACATTGTTCAGTGTATTATAAACTTTCATTTGTTTCAATTATTCTTTATATTTTGATTTTATATTTGCTCTGTGTTTACCTTTATCTTATATGTTTAAATTTTCTTTTACTACCTCGTTTTCTTATTTTTAATTTTTTCTTTAACGTTATTCACGGTTTTATTAATGTTGTGGAACTTTTTAATCATTCTATTTATGTTTCTATTAATATTGTCAAACATACTATCACCTATATTAATGTTTTTATCAATATCTCTGAGATGATTATTCATTCCATTCCTTTATTAATATTTTTTTCTATTTATAAAATCTTTTCTTCTCACATTTCTTCCTTATTTTGCTTTCAATTTTCAATTCCCACGTCCCATATTTCAGCGCCAAACACAACTCCAAAGGACTCATTTTTTATCTTTTATTTACGATTTATTTTATTATTTGACATTAATTAGTTTTACATGTAAATGTACTTTACATTTCTGTATCGTTGTATCATCGATAATTATTATTCGTAACTTCTTCTGTATATCTATTGTTAAGATCAAACGCGAGCGGGGGTTAAAAGAAATAATAAAACCCTTAAATTATACCTTATTATTAAAAATAGAGCATGACATATTTACGTCTTGAGTGTTAACATGACAATGCGTAATCATGCGTAATCTAATTATTAGTGGGGGGTTGCGTTTCATGAGGCGGCAGCGGGAAGCAGAGGTTAGGAAACCAATATACGTCACCCAAAACCTCTAACATTTGGTCATCATGACGCAGGCTCGCCTTGATGGCCTCCAACTAGAACCGCAGTTCCTAAAATCAGAAAACCAAACCAGTATCTTTGTTTGAAAAAAAAATGAAAAAAAAATTTTTAATTAATTGGATTTCAACAGTCTCACAAAGACTACCGTAGATGGGTTCTCAACAAGGACTTCGAGTGCACAACCATTAAATGTGATCAAACTCAAAACAAGTCTACTTGGAGTTAAAGATGTAACCTCATCAAGGACTTGGAGCGCACAACCACCAAATGTGATCGGACTCAAATCAAGTCTACTTGGAGTTAAAGATGTGACCTCAATAAGAGTTTGGAGCGCACAACCACCAAATGTGATCAGACCCAAAGCAAGTCTATTTGGAGTTAAAGATGTGACCTAAACAAGGACTTGGAGCGCACAACCACCAAATGTGATCGGATTCAAAACAAGTCTACTTGGAGTTCAAGATGGGACTAATGGAAACTCAACAGGGACAAACGTCTGGAGTACACCAAACACAAACTCTACAGCTAACGAGCTGGAGAGTGTAGCGGAACATATAGTCATGATACTTAATAGGCGTCCTCTTGGAGTATTCAAATATCACCGCAGATTTCATTTATTTATTCACTTTGGGATTACAAAACAACAAGGTCATTATGACACTTTAATACAGATTTTATTTGTTTAGTTTTCGTAAGTTCAGTGACGTTCGTATAAGTTCAAGGAGGAGAACTCTCTATAATAAAGTTTGTTTAAAGAGGCAAAATCAAGAGCAGTTCTTCAACACAGTTTAAGTATGGGTCACTACGATAATAGGGACACCCCGGAATTGACTCCTGTCCTTGGATAATGATTGGACACGATAACGGTCGTTGGGAAGCAACTCTAGGATTTTGACCGATGCAATGTACTTCTAAACAAGTGTTTCGCTGGTGACGTCTTTGGTGACAGGAGTCAGTTCTACAAAGACCGCATCACCGATTTGGAATTTCATTGCACACAGGCCATTTTTATCGTAACGTTTTTCACTACACCTGCAATTTTAACAAGATTGTCCCCGTCTTTATCACGCTTGATTTGAATTTGGTCTAGTCTTTTTTCAAGGTTATTATTGATTATGGGAGAAACATCGTATTTTAAGAAAGGTTGTAATCCGCACAAAAGCCATTGGCTAGTAGTGGCCATCAGCGTCATGTTAATCCGTCGTTGAACTTCAACCAAATGATCCTCCTAAGGCGCATGCAGGTCATCAATAGAAGCGATTAAAGCAATTAAGATGGTGCTATTAAATTTCTCGACTTGTCCATTGCTTCTAGGGCTAGCAACAGCATTTAGAACTTGTTTGATGTTCACGGATTTGACAAAGTTTTGCATCGTTTTATTTGTAAACCTCTTTCCTCTATCAGTTTTCATAAAATTTTATTAACAATTTTAAGCACTAAATAACTAGTTGGGTACGTGTATCTTTTACGGCTTTGATCCAAGTAAACTTGGTAAATGCATCTACAGCTACCAAAGCGTAGACGTTACCATTAGGACTTCGACAAAATGGTGATACAAGGTCTGAATGTAACGTGTGATAAGAAAATAAACGGACAAGGAAAAATTTTGATAGAACTATGTGAAGAGAGAGGCTGGACAATAATGAACGGAAATTTGGAAGAAGAAGAAAAAAGGGGAATTTACATATGTGGGAGAAAGAGGCCAGTCAGTAATAGATTATGTGATTATAAACGAAAAAGTAAGGAGGTCATAGAAACACTAAGAATAGGAGAGGAGATAGAATCGGACCATCAGCCGCTAGAAGTAGTCATGATGGAAGAGGGAGAGAAAGAGGTACAAGAACAAGAAGAGGTATGAAAAGAAAAGAAAGTATAGACTGAAGAAAGTATAAAAAGATATAAAAAGAAATGGAAGAGGAAGTAAATACTAAAGGAGAGGTGGAGGAAGAGATGGAGAGAATTACAGCCAGGATAGAATTGGCAACAGAGAAGATAAAGTATAGATTAAGAAAACAAGAATTAGGGAAAAGAAAAGATTGGTGGAACGGAGAATGCGAGAAGGGGAAAAAGAATTAAGAAAAGGAAGAAGGAAATGGAAAAAGGAAAGATAGAGATAGATGAATACAAAAGGTTAAAAGAAAATTTTAAGGGAATATGTGTAAAAAATAAAGAAGAACATAAAAAACAAACCGAGATAAAGATTAGAGAAATTAAAAATGAAGGACAGGTATGGGAATTCATTAATAAAAAGAGGAAAAAGGAGGAAGGATGGAAGCAAATATAGATGGGGAAAAATGGGAAGAACACTGTAAGAAGTTAGTAGAAGAGAGTGAAAAAACAGAAAAAATGAAGATGTTGAAAAAAAGGATATGACACAGAGAGGGTGGAATAGGAAAAGAAGAAATGGAGAGAGCAATAAATAAAGTAAAAAAGGAGAAGCAGAAGGGACGGATGAAATACAAGGAGAACGATGGAGGTACATCGAAGTAGGAATGAGAGAAAAAGTAAGAGAAGTATTTGAGAGAATATGGAAAGGAGAAGGGTTTCCAGAAAAATGGAGAGAGGCAATAATATGCCCAATTTACAAGGGGGGAGATAGAAAGAAAGCGAACAACTATAGAGGAGTGAGTATAATGAATGCGGGCTATAAGATATATGCGAAAATAGTTAGAAAAAAATTGAAAAAAGAAATAGAAGAAAAGAATGTAATACCGGATTGGCAAGCAGGATTTAGGAAAGGAAGAGGAACGATAGACAATATATACATATTAAAGCACATAATTAATAAAGAGTTAGCAAAGAAAGGAGAAAAGATGTACGCAATATTTCTAGACATTAAAGCGGTATTTGATAATGTGGAAAGAGGGGATTATGGAAAAGGATGGAGGAGGTAGGAATAAACAGAGATATAAAAAATGCAATAGAGGAAATATACGAAGAAACAAGGTGTAGAACGAGGGTAGGGAGGAAGCTAGGTAGAGAATTTAGGACGGAAAAGGACTACAACAGGGATGTCCGCTAAGACCAATCTTATTCTCGATATACATTAGTGATCTTGAGGAGGAAATGGAAAAAAATCAAGTAGGAGGAATAGTAGTAGGAAGGAAAAAGATATGGGTTTTAGCTTATGCGGATGACATTGTGGCAATAGCGAGAAATGAAGAATAGATGAGAGGAGTAGTTAAATTTATGAAGAAATACCTAGAAAATAAAAAACTAGCAGCAAATATCGGGAAAACAAAAATTATGAAATTTAAAAAAAGAAAAGGAAGACTAAAGGAGGTAAAATGGTGGTGGGGGGAGGAGGAGGTAGAGAGAGTAGACAAGTATAGATACTTAGGTTACAACATCAGATATGATAACAAAGATGGAGACCATATAAAAGAAATGAAAATGAAAGGAAATAGAATAGTAGGACAAGTATGGGGGTTAGGATATTTGGTAAAGATATAGAGAAAAGGAGATGGATGTTTGAAAAGTTGGTAAGAAGTGTGGTACTGTATGGAGCGGAGATTTGGGATTGGAGGGAATGGCAAGAGCTGAAGGAAATACAGGAGAAATACTGGAAGTGGACGTTAGGACTAGAGAAAGAGACACCGGGGTATATAGTGGAAGAAGAGCTAAAAATAGAAAAAATAAGGATACAAGCAGGAAGAATTGCAGTAAGGTATGAAGAAAAAATGGGAAGTAGGAAGGAAAATGAAATACTTTATGAAGTTTAGAAAGAGATCGAGGCACAGAAGGTAAAATATGGGGAGAGAGGAAGAAAATACTATGAAAGAGTGGGATACGCAGAGAAGAGATAAAAGAGATTAAGAGAGGAGGGGAGAAAGATGGAAGAGGAAATAATTGCAAGAGATAAAGATACTCAGAAGCAGGAAAGAAGGGCAAAAATAAAAGAAGCAAAATATAACGAGAAATACATAAAAATAATGACAGACAAGACACCAAGGTACATAACAGAGGGAAAGGAATGAATGAAATAAGAATGATTGCAAGGTTCAGAATGGGTAATGAAGAAAAGGAAAATAAATATTGGATGAGTGATGAGGAGAGAGTATGCAGGTTGTGTGGGGATGAATGGGAAAATATAATACATATAAAAGAGGGATGCAGGGAAACAAGACATGAGGAAAAGGAATGGAAGTTACTACTAGGAGAGAAAGGGAAGGAAAACAATGGATGAGGGAAGTGTTGGAGAGGAGGAAAGGGATGGAGGAGAGGAAAAGAAAAATACTGAAAGTTTAAAGAAGAGAGGGATGGAAGGTTGAAGAAGGAAACAGGAATTAGTTGAATTATAATTTAATGAAATAGTATGTTGTTTTTTGTTTATTTTTTGATATGGTAAAGGACAAAACTAAATCTTTTGTTATAGAAATTTTTAAAGACAAAATAAATATTGAATTGAATTGAATTGAATACAAAACAGAAGAACCGAAGATTTTAAAGAATTCACAGTCAGGCAATGGTCAAATGTTACTTGTAGAAGATTAGAAAGATCTATATTTATGTACTACTGTGCTCTTAATATGTCACGTGTTTTGAAGGAATAGTATACTTGCGAGTCGTTTGCATATAAGTGAAATTTACATGTGTTTAAACACTGAAAAATATTACACGTATAAATTGAAAACAATAAGGGTACAAGAATTGACCTCTGCGGAACACCACAACTAACTGAAAACGATTTTGACAGAGTATTATGGATACGAACACATTGAGACCTCTCACTTAAGAATTGTTTAAAAAAAGGCACATCAAATCCAACAAAGTGTAGGATAGATAATAGCAGATCATGGTTAATAGTATCAAATGCTTTCGAAAAGTCTAATCAAATCAAAACAACATTAAATCCTGAGTCCAATGCCCTAATTATGTCGTCAGTGACACAAGCTATTGCCGAAGCACAGCTATATCTCGGTCTAAAGCACGACTGTACTCTCGAAAGAATGTTAAATTTATTAAGGTGCTCATTAATTTGCTTTACTATTATCTTTTCTAATATTTTAGACAAAGGCGAAAGAATATTAATGGGGCGGAGATCACCAAATGTTTCACATTTCTTTGTTTTAGGTATAGGTAAAACATGTGCTATTCTCCATGAAACAAGAAAAACTGACCCAAGTAAGCATGAATTTAGAATATGAGTTACTACAGGTACAATAGAAGGACAGCAACGTTAAATCATTTCTATGCTTGAATCATCATACATTTGAGTTGATACTATATATCAGACTTTCAATCTCATTCTGGGAGGCAACAGTAAAATGGAACATTTCTGTAACTCCAGTTTTAATATTGGTATTATTGTACGACTTTAAGTTATCAGAGGCTTTACTTGGATTACTATGAGAAGACACAAAAACTTATTTCAATTTACTGCTTCAGCATCACAAAGATGAGACGGTAAATTGCCAGAAGTTGATCTATGTATATTCAGCCGCTTAATTGTCTTCCATAGTTTCTTGGTATCACGCTTGTTAGAAGAAACTGTATATTAAAAAGCTTCTTTTTCCTACGTGCAAATGCATTGACAAGGTTTCTCGAAGATTTGTAGTAATCCCAGGACGCTGGGACACGATGACGTTTGAATCGGGTTAGAGCCCTATCTCGCAGTTTTATCATTCGTTTAAGATTATCAGTGATCCAAGGAGTAGGACGCTTCCAAGGTTTAACAGGCTTAGGAAGAGCATGTTTGTTAAACAGATGAAGAATTTCACCACAAAAAATATTACTTTATCATCAATACTGCTCATTCGATGCATAGTCATCCACAGAATAAAATTTAAATCATATAAGAAAATATCTGCATGAATACTGAAAAAGTTTCTAAATATTCTGGGAGTAGTACCTAATTATATTTTATAATTAAGAGTTATAAACACTAAACAGTGGTCAGATAAATTGTAAAGGTCTATGACTCCACTATCGATAACAGAAGAGTGTGCAGCAATAATTATATGATCAATTAGGGTAGAAGATCTACTTTTACGTGTGGGTTTATCAATTACCTGCGTCAATCTCAATCCATTTAAAATAAACAAATAACGTTGATTATTTAACGAATGACATAATAGATCAAGACATACACAATTATTGTGGGATATAATAATATCAGGAAATATATCCTCTAAAAAATCAAGAAAATGTTGAACATTAGCTGACGGTGGTCTATATAAAACACATACTACCTTCCTTAAATAAACAGTTATAGATAGAAATTCTGCAAAATCTGTACTACGCTACTACTACTTATTTTAAACTTAAAATTATCTTTCACATAGAACGCAACACCACCTCCACGTGTATTCGATACCCAGGCACGCTTACCACATCATCTAAAATTTCATTTGTCAACCAAGTTTCAGACACAGCTACAATGTCATATTCAGATCTACAGACGTAATCAGAAAATAAATCAAATTGTTACAACAATGATCGCACGTTCAAATGTGCTGTATTATTTTTTGACATGTGCACAAAACACACTAATTTAACTTAATTTAAGTGAGTTCTGTGTGATTTATTGATGTTTATGATAAAAAAAATTGTAGTTATCTCTTGATACCTATTTATTAATTATGATATGAGATGTAATGACTAAACTGAGAAGTAACTTTATATATTAATGATATTGGTTATGCTATTCGATAACTACTGACTAAAAAGAAGTGTTTCCCCATCCCTTATTTACGAATACTGACGAAGCAGCACGAACTTACAATAACTTAACATGTTCAGTTAATATCAATAAAGCAAAACCCAAACAAATTTACCATATCAAAAGTGTGACATTGAAATTCTTAATATTATATATTTTACACATTCAAGCGAGTAACATAAAAGGTAAATTCAAACAAATTTGATTATTGAGTAATTGAAGACAAAGAATTATAGATATAGTTTGCATAATTTCGTAATTTTGTTCTGAATATTAAAATTATTGTAGAATATGCAGAAAACCAAACAATTGTTAATAAAATAATGCGCAGTCCTGTTGTATAAAACTACAATGCAAATATTCTATTCTGCATTGAAATATAATATACTTTAAAATGTAATAATTTGATGAATCTGAGTATAGTAGTTTCAGGATCTCTTGGCAGTTGCCCCTCCATGCGCAGAAAACTTAAATTCGTGCTGCACATTCGGAAAAACGCTACTATTCAACTCACAAATGTAGTCATCACAGTAGCCATTTGCTTTTTGCTTTCCGTTGTGATTATTCTAATTTTGAGCTTTTCCTTCTGTTATATATATATATATATATATATATATATGTCTTTTCAAGACACATTTTATTATTTCGTCGTGAGTGGAGTTGTTATTCACAGTCAAGCTCGTGATATCATTTACAAAATATTTCAATTTATGAAGCGTGAAAAGGAATCGAAAGATTTCATTATTCCTGTGGATCGTGTGTTTGAACGAGTAGCAGAAGCAACAGGCATTTCCACCAGAACAATTCAACGCATCGCTAAGGAAGATACATCGAAATCTGAAGGTAGCAAGTTTGAGTCACCTCGGAAAACGATTAACAAGCCAGCACCTAAATCTACCATCGACAAGTGTGATGAAGAAGTTGTAAGACGAATAATTCACAATTTTGTGTACATTCAAAAGCAAAAGCCAACAATGGAAAAGATGTTTGCAGCTGTTCAAGAAGAAGGTGTCCATGTAACAGGAAAATTAAGTATGTTTCGTTGTATTATAAAGAAGATGGGATTTAAATGGCAGAAGACCATAGACAACAGGAAGGTCTTGGTGGAAACTTCCGCAATAAGATCGAAACGCACCACGTTCCTAAGAAAAATGAAAAAGTTCCTTGAAGAAGACAGAAACATTGTTTATAGTGATGAATCTTATCTGCACAGTTCGCATTCAAGTTCACATGGATGGTACGATGACAGTGGCAAGGGAGCAAAAGCTCCTGTTTCAAAAGGACAGCGCCTGATAATGTTACACTGTGGGGGAAAGAGGATTCGTACCTAACGCATTGCTAATGTTTAAATCAGTATCGAAGTCAGGTGATTATCATGATGACATGAACTCTATACATGAAAACTATATTAAATAGTTAACTGAAAAACGTAATTCCTACCACAACTTACTTACCGAGCCTAATCCATCATGTGCCTGGAAGAAAGCAGATTTGCAAAACTGGTTAAGTGATCATGGGATTATATTTCAAAACTGTAAATCAAAACCAGAACTCTTTGACAAAATTAAAATTAATCAACCACTTCAAAAAAATTATTTAATCGACAAACTAATGGCTGAACATAATCATTCAGTAATCAGACTGCCCCTTATCATCGGAGTTGAATCAATAGAATTAATTTGGGCCCAAATTAAAAATTATGTAACAAATCATAATGTTACTTCTAAATTTGAAGATGTGTGAAAATTAGCAGAGAATAAATTTAAATCAATTGGTCGTGAAGAATGGGAAGCTGTATGCAAACATACACAAAAGGTTGAAGAGGAATATTTAAAAACAGCAGGTTTTATCGATGAAGTAGAAGATATGATATTTACAGTTAATACCGGTGAAAGTGAGGAAGAATTTACTAGTAGTGATTGGGAATCTATATAATAATCAGTTACATACAGTGATATAGCTTATTGTTAATTACTCTTTTGGTTATTTGGAAGGTAAAGCAATTGCGAATTCACAGCATGTTATCACTTGTGGCATTTTGAAGAGAACCTCCGAAATACGTGTGTTGTGCCTAAAAACCAGTGCTTTTCAAAATAAACGACGTAAAATAAAAGGACAATTTAACAGAATGCGATTTATTTATATATGCATCTAAAGATAAATAGTTTTATTAATGTTAAAGTGCAATACGATTAAGATTTTATACAAAATTTAATTTTAAAGTTTCACTCTAAATATAATAACAAAATGATTCATGTTATTTGTACAGAAGAAAAAAAAAATAAAGTATTATGATCTTAACATGGTAGTTAATACGTTGTAAGGGTTATTCTGCTCTTTTGGGGCACCATAACAGTCACATCACAGTACAGTGACTAAATTATAATGTAATGTATAACCATAGAACAATAACAACACAAGTTACATCAAACTCTGTACATATACAAGTCCACTAAAATCCACATAAAAAAACCAAACACAGATTCAACACCTCTTATTAACTGCACAACGTAATGGCAATCATTTATAAACTAGTAATAAGTTCACGTCATAAATTTGTCATCTCCTAATATTGTTGATAACGATGCAGAATTACTATAAGTGGTTGAGAATTTTGTAAAACTTTTTACTAGCAAATTTTGGGATGGAACTGCAGTGGTCTTTAATCCGTGTGTTTGATTTCTTTCATCTATTCTTAAAAAGACGAGTTAGATTTACGATCAAGAAGGTATTTAAATTTACCGATCTGATAATAGACCAGATTAAAGATACATTATCACTTCTTCATTTTCTATCTATCCGTTAGGAGTTGGTGTAATTTGTAGTAATGAAATTATAACCACTGAATAAAAATATAATTAATTTTTGTTCTCCTTATTCAAAACAGCTGATGTACAGGCTAGGTTATGTTTACAACAGGGTTTGTAACTAAAAAGAATTTTTAAAATAAAGTGTTAAGTCGATAATCAATACATACCTAAGTGTCAATTATTAATTTTACTTTCAATCATGATAATATTAACTTGGAAAATGCTTTAAATAATTAAACGTGTATTATTATGTAATCAACATATTTAGGATGGCACTTTAGCTACCGACGCTTCCCGATATATTCGTTCGTGCCTACTTTTTCAAATTGTTTAAAATTCCGCCGCGCATCTTTATGAAGGTCAACCGCCAGAAGATCCTGAAACTACTATACATGGCAACTGTACATGAGGAAACGACACCGACTATCAGTAAAATATACTTTTCTGAAAACAAAACTCGTAAATATCGAAAAAAAAACACCTACACAGAAATTTTTGAATTTAATCTGATGTAATTGAATCTTCTAAATAAATTATATTTTTTTTTATTATTTATTGAAAAAAATAAAATTTAAAAAAAAAATCTTCTCTTTTTTTTTTTTTCCTTAATTACCTAGCATTTATTTGTGAATAAGTTTAGGGATCAAATATTCATGATTACTTCCACTTTCCTTCCTTTCCCACTTTTGAAAAGAATAGAAAAAATATAAAAAAACACACAAAGAAACAGCGTAGCCTCCACCAAGAAAGAAAAAAAAAAAAAAAAAAAAACCGTTTCTTTTAAAATTTTAACCCCCAAAAAAAAAAAAAAAAATTCTAAAAAACAAAATAAAAAAAAAATACCCCCCCCCAAAAGGAGGTAAACAAAAACAACCAAAAAAAGATTCTACCCAACCGGTTGGTTTTAATCAAAAAAAGAGAAAAAAAAAAAAAGAAACCCCCAAAAAATACACCACCCCCACATTCTTCTCACCACAAACAAAAAAAAGTAATAAGAAAAAAAAAAAAGGAGGAGAGCGGGGGAATGACGACCATCTAAGCAAAATTGTTCGTAATTTCAAAATCTTTTTACTTTTACTTTGCATGACATGCATTTAATTCGTTGTTAAGTTTTTTTCTATATTTGCCTATAAATCTCATAAAAAGGTTTACGTTTTAAGAAAAAATTCAAACTTTATATATGCCTTTGGTTGTGATTACCCGCATGTATGGGGTAATTACGACCAAGGTGTAAATAGTTACAAACACAATACAAATTTACTTAAAATACTTTTTATTAATAGGTAACATGAAACCAAAATAAACAAATTATCAAAATTTAAAATTTAAACGTCGAACATTTGGTTTTGGCCATGAGCAGAAGTCACAGCAGTAGTTTGTTGGTGAGTTAGCACCACTACATTCGCGATGAGCCCAACGACCGCAACTTCTGCATCGGTACCATGTTTCAGTTTTGCCATATTCTTCACACACTAAGCATGGTACCTCATCATTATCTTCCATGTCATCAAGGCTATCATCATCAACAAGTTGGTTTTCGTCAAAATCTTCTGATTCTGATGAATCAAAGGATTCTCTTCTGACTTTCTTCGGTTTGGTGTATGCCTTCGTTTTAGCTTCTTTCGCAGTTCTTTTGGATTGTCTCTTTGTCTTTTCTATCTTCTTTATCAAGTAACTACTTGCTTCATGGGAGTTGCAGTTAGAATTTCTAAATGCTGTTTTCGACGAAGAATTTTTGCAGAGTTTTTGGACGTTGACGGTGTTGGTAGTGGAGAGATATCTTGAAATGAGGCCGACGTGGAAGGTACTGCTGGGTCTTCAACTGGTATGGGTGCTGTTGTATTTAAATGAATGTCATTAATGTTATTTTTGTTAGGATTTTCTTGATCCTGTTCCAGCAACACATCAGCTGGAAGGAAGTCTTCTTCACCAAACACACCAGGTTTTATTGGATGGATACCTGTTGCCTTAAATCCCGAAACAGCCTTTTCAATTGTTGCCACATTGGAGTAGGCCCGATTAAATAATAATGCCATGTCGTATGTGTAATTTTTTGAAACTTATTAGATTTAAGAAATAAATCGCATTCCTTTTGAATGCTTTTTAAAAGGTCCAAAAATGTTACGTCCAAAGGTTGGACCCTGTGGGACGTATGAGGAGGAATTGATAACATTATGATGCCATTAGTTTTGCAATAATCATATATCTGAATTGAGATATGGCTACAGTGATTGTCAAGAATCAGCAAAACTGGTTCTTCAGCAGTAGGCTTCACTTGGCTGCTAAAATGTTGAAGCCATCGTAGAAAGAGGGTTTCATTACTCCAACCATTCTTTGAGACGCCGTAAATAGCATCTGCTGGACCATCTTTCTGCAAATGTGGTGACATTCGCTGTCTGGGGAAAACAAACATAGGGGGATATACCTCCCTGATGCTGACATAGCACAAATTATGGTAACAGTTTTTCCCCTTTCTCCACTTGTTACCGCACCAATTCTTTTTGACCTCTTTCTGCTAATATATTTTCAGGTTGCTGCACATTGGAGATTCCGGTCTCATCAACATTAAAAATTTTTCCGGGTTGAAATTTCCATTTTGCCATTAATATTTCAAGGCGTTCAAAAAAAGGCTCACCTCTAACCTATTAAAAGCAGTCACTCTATTAAGACTAGTTCCTTCAGGTTTGCGTTTACTAATGGTAGGATTTCTGGTCATAAAATTATAATACCATTCTCTTCCCGCAATCTGAGAGGTTCTATTGAAGTTATGGCTAATCTTATTTTTTCTGCGTATTGAAATGCTGCCTGACGCAGTTCTCTAGGAGTTAACCCATAAAACAGTTTAGCTAACATCTTTAGATGATCAGCGATTTCCTTCTCTTGTTCATCAGAAAAATTGATTTTCGCCCCATTCTTGGCTTTGCTGTATTATTTTCTCTTTTCCGCAATCTGGTTTGTAAAGAGCCATAAGGTATGCCAAACCTTCTAGCTGCAGAACGGATTTGTGTGCCAGATTGTACAGCAGCAATAGCCTGTTCTAGATTCTCTTGAGTCCATTGCGCTTTTGGGTCTTACGCGTGTAGTGACGGGGCATCCTGGAAATCAAAAATGAAAACAAACCTAGTGATAATAGTACTATGATGCTAATGCTGTAAGGGTAATTGCGACCAATACGGTCGCCATTGCCCAACGCATTTAGTTGCAATTACCCGCAGTCACATGTAAACTATTTCTTGTAGTTAGAATTTTCCATTAAAAGAATTGAAAAGTTTTATTCTATAATTCGTAAAATACATTGTTTACATACCTTTAATATAACTTCTCATCAATAAAACACTTGTACTTTTGTTTCTATGCCTTCGGCGATTCAGTAAGAAAATTAGAAGCACTAACATCAACACACCAACCGATTTTTTGTAGTAGTATTACAGTTACCAATACAAACACTATTGTAATTATATTACATATCCGTCCACTAGAGGGTGATCATATCACTAATTTGAGATTCAAGCCGGAAAGTTAAAAATTGTGTGGTCGCAATTACCCGCTGGTCGTCATTCCCCACGCTCCCCTAATTTGGTAAAAAAAAAAAAAGTGTTAAAAAAATGTTAAAAAAATTGAAAAAAATTAATTAAAAGAAAAAATTAATTAAAAGAAAAAGTTATAAATTAAAAAAAAAAAAAAAAAAAATTAAAAAAAAAAAAAAAGAAAAAAAATTTGTTAAGAAAATTGTGTAAAAGGTTAATTGTGTTAAAATGTAATTTTTCACCAATGTCTAGGGGTTTGAAAATGACTTATTAATTATAAACGATCATCGCGGTATATTTTAGGATTGTTTGATAGAGCCATTTCTATGAGTTTGCACGATGTTTGGTCAGTGGCCATTCGTACATCATCAACTGAATTTGATGCAAAACAAGCGAGATTAGTAGGATGCCCAGACGATACTTCAGAAAATATTATGAATTGCTTAAAACAAAGCCTGTCGGAAGAACTAGGCGATTCTTTGTCAGGATTTTACGTACAGTTTATATTATCAACTAAACTTGTAATTTAATTGACTTTTAGGAATTTAGATACGATCCGGTGTTAATATGGAGCCAGTGATAGAATTAGATTTTGGACAAGAAAGATTTTAACTGAGCATCCTATTACGTCCGCGTTGAAAGGAAAATTTGCAAAAGTACCATTTATAGCAGGGTTAACAACTGAAGAATTTTCTTATTATGCTCAAGTAGGTTTTGATATCACTCCTTTAGAAGCGCACAAAACGTTATTTATAGTCTTGAAAATTTTTTGTACTGAAATCTATACAGATAATGGATTCACATGAGACACCAAAGTACCAGATCACTTTCTTAGTCACGTCTTTGATTTATTCTTACAATTCTTACACATTTAGTTTTAGATGTTTCAGATTTAAATTTTTTTTTATTGTACGTGCTCATATAGGAAATCTATTTATCAATCAATCAATTCAATTTATTAGTTATATAATAAATTAACAAACGATCTCGACTTCTTTTACAAATTTACAATTCTTATAATAACAAAACAAACCAAAAAATAACTCTCCTTAATACTTTTCCTCACTCTATTCTCGTGATTTCCCTTTCTCTTTCTTTCATCCATTTTCTTTTTCCCTCATTCTGCATCCATTCACCTCTCTCCCTTCTTCTTCCAGTAACACTCTTCTCCTCTTCCTCCGCTCTTATTTCACTGCACTCTTTCAAATGTTCTATATTTTTCCACCTATCCTTGCACATTCACCACCTTCTATCTTCATTTCCTCCTTTCCACTCTGAATCTTGCAATTAACATTTTATCTATCAATCCCATTCTTTCTGTGCATGTACTTAGGTTTTCCTTCTGCTATTAACTGTTCATACTTTGCGTTATATTTCCCTTGTCTTCTTTCCTGTACCTGTGTATCTATATCTCTCCGTACTATTTCTTCTTCCATACTTCATCCTTCATCTCTTATTTTCTTTATTTCCTCTCTTGCATATCCTCCTCTTTCATAATATCTTTTTCTCCCATCTTCACCGAATTTGTATTGTTTTCTGCCTCAATCTCCATCCAACACTCATGAAGTATCTTATTTTCTCTCTATGCGTTCCATCTTTTCTTTATACCTTATTGCCCTTTTTCCTGTTTGTATCCTTATTTTTTCCGGTTTTAGTTCCTCTTCTACTATATAACCTGGTGTTTGCTTCTCCAATCCTAGTGTCCACTTCCAATATTTTTCTTGTATTTTCTTCAGTTTCTCCCACTCTCTCCATCTTCACATTTCCGTCTTATACATGAACATAGTTTTACTATTCTTTCAAATATCCACATTCTTTTATCTACGTCTTTCCCAAATACTCTTACTCCTATACCCCATACCTCCCTTATAATTTTATTTCCTTCTGCTCTAATTCCTTAATCTATTCATCATCCTTATTATCGTACTTCACCGTATATTCTAGATATTTATATTTGTCCACCATCTCTATTCCTTCCTCTCCCCACTTCCATTCTTATCTCTTGGTCTTACCTTTTTTCTTCTTAAATTCCGTTATTTTTGTCTTTTCTACATTTACTTCTTAATTTTATTTTATTTAAGTATCTATTTATCACCTTTATCATTCCTTTCATCTTCTCCTGTTTCTGCTATGGCCACCATGTCATCTGCGTAGCTAAAACCCACACTTTTCTTCCTCCTACCTGTTGCCTTTTAATTTGTTTCTCTAAATTTTTCAAATATAAAGAACACAAACAAGGACTCAGTGAGCATCCCTGTTTCCTCCTACTCTCGTTCTGCACCTTCGTTTCTGTATATATTTCTTTGCGTTGTGCTGAACGATTATGATCGTTTCTTCGTTTTCGTGATAATAACATAATAAAATTAAGTTGCTTTGTGTCGTTACATAAAGAAATAGTTATTTACATTAGAGTGCGAAAAGTAGGATTGTACGGCGCGACAGATTTGTTTGAGGAACTCGCTCTATAGCTGTCGCGTCGCATAATCATTTTACACACAAAATTTGTATAACATTTTTTGGTCGATGTTCTAATCAAAAGTAAAGCAGGAACAAAATTATTTCTTACTGATTTTAAGATTTTAAGCCTGGCTTTTTAACCATTTTGATATACACCACCTAATATGTTCCAGTTCATTAGTTTAACTGACGTATAGATGGCGCCATAAATAATACATCATCAATAAAAAAAATTCAACGCGTTTATCTGTGACATTATCGAGTCAAGTATGGTGTAAAGTAAATACATCAGATTTTATACTTAGTTTATTTTTAAAACGTTCCCAAACAGGAGATAAATCAGCCACTACTTTACCGCTTAGTACTTCGATTTTACTTTCGCATAAGTAGCCGTACTTTACCGCATTGTGTGTAAAAATCAAGTTTCAAGACAAGTATAAACAACTGAAAAATGTGCTTTACAGTTCAGGAGGCTAAAAAATAGATTAAAGTTGCAATCTATTCTATTAATAACATGAATAATTTAACTGATGTCGTCTAGGTTCGGTTCTAAAACCCGCCGATGATTAAAATTTTAGCTATAATGCAACAAACAACGAGAATAACAAAAACAAAAGTAGTTTTGTAAATTAGGAAGTGGAAAAAGTACCTGTTTAACCATCATTTGTCTTACTTTTCTCAGATGGGCAAACAACACTATGTTTCTCAGTTTGATTTTTTGTATATTGTAGATCTTTTGAGTAATCAGATTAAGTTAAACTCTGAAATAAACGAAAGATTTTGATAGGATAGCTCAACATCGATTTATTTATGAAGAAATACATATAAATCAAAATCGTTGATATCAGTAGTGAATTAAGAAAACATTTCTTAAATAATAAACCAGTTGGTAACTCGACAATTGAAGGTCTTAAACATGTAAGTATAGTTTATTAATTTGAACAGGTTTAAGAAAAATCTTTAACTGAGTTGTATGCTGATGGAACTGTTGGATTTGGAGTCAACAGAGGTGTCAAGTTATTATCAAAGTTGAACACGGAATGTACTTATTACTACCGCTTCAGTTATAAAGGACGGTATAGTTTTGTTTTATCTTCAAATTCCACTGTACCCTATGGTATGTAAGAATTATGTGAAGAAGAATTTATGACGACAATAATGTCTTTAGGAGTGGTACACCACGACGATTTAATATACATTTTTTGGGTATAGTTGTTTTTCCTAAATTCACCATAAGCGATCCGGAATATAAATGGTCCGTAAACTAACAACTATGATTGCCAATTTTGCAAGAACTGGGTAAGTTCTCCCTTTGCATGTGGTCAATGGTTTGCACATAGATTTTAGAAAACCAATACCATCACCTGTAGAGGAACTAGATAACTTAGACTGGGTTCCATTTACTCCTGAAAATAACAAATACATGGATATAGGAGACATTTTACAAATGCGAAAACTTGTACGATGATAGATATCCCGTTTGGGACAAATTGTTTCGCATAAGCGATTACGAAAACTGAAGGGCGTTTAATTTGTTTAAACTACTCACTAATTAGGAAACTAATTCGCATTATTAGTGTTACATGAACATTTTAATATTTCTGTTTTATTACAAACTCCATTGTATTTTAGAAATATAAGTATAATACAAATGCAATTTTGATAAATACAATAATTTCATTTTTGATTAATTTGATATACCTGCAGAATAGTAATAGGTCTTTCTGGGAGTCCTTTGCGGCCGAAGTGTTTTAGTCTAACATTTCAAAGAAGATAAGAAATAAAATTAATTTGGTTAAAAAGTAACACAGTTCTAAAATTTTAGGAATTAATTTTTGACAATATTCGCTATATGGGGTGTCAATTAGAAGTGCTTGTTTTAAACTTTAATGGGTAAATATTTGATTAATTTTAAGACAAAACGTTCATGTGCACATGAATCCGCGGCGGCTTGTTTTCTGAGATACATGGCGCCAAAAAACTATTTTTTTTTTTGGTTTTTGCTTATATTTATTTTAAGTAACATGACAATAGAATAAAATTCGGGATACTGGGTATATTGATGACGAGAAACTCAAATATTAACTTAGTTTTTTGTTTAATGTTAGAGGGCGCTACATACTGTGTTGTTCTTGATTTTAATCAACCATAACTTTTTATGTCGCATAGTAAGTTATTTTCGACTAGGCAGACCTATTTCCATTCAATTTTACATACAGAAGATATTTTTAGTATTTGTGCTAAAATCAGCCGTTATGGTAAAAAACGAATTTTGGTTAAACCTGCGCTGAATTTTTAAGTTGAATCATTTCCAAAGTTTTTGAAAAATAATCCAAAAATGTATCTTTTATTGATTGTATTATCAGGTAACATTTACAAAACTAAGACTAAACTAGTTAATAACATTTACAATAATTGCTGAAAATGACCACCGCCTACTTCAACACGTGTATTAATTCGCCTTAACATTGATTGACGAACTGTTTCGAATTACCTGACGTCTGTTTAATAATTGCACACAATTTGAATATCATATTTCTTAGATC
Organism: Abscondita cerata; assembly: GCA_030710515.1. Lineage (NCBI taxonomy): Eukaryota > Metazoa > Arthropoda > Insecta > Coleoptera > Lampyridae > Abscondita > Abscondita cerata. Next base: position 64,664 of record JALBCR010001200.1, read on the forward strand.
TTGTTCATTTTGGACTGGAGTTTTGTAAATTAGAGACTTTAAGTGGCCCCACATAAATAATTCAAAGGATTCAAATTTGATGGTCTGGGAGTCAGACTGGTTAAAGCTGCCAGTCTCACAAAATCTTGCGTGAATAATAATAAAAGTTTGGACGTGTAGTACCACCATTTGAGGAAATCACCTCTGATACATTCATCTTGCCGCTTGTCCATTACTGTAAGCCATTCCATAGATGAACTGAATGTCTGCCTTTTCTACGTTAATGTATTGGTATTTTGGAAGAAACAAACGATAAATTATTACTTTTAACCATTAATTATAGAACAACCTTCTATAATCAATGTTATTACATAAAAATGATTGTTTTCTTCAAAATCAATGCTCATGACTGACTCTGCTGCCACAGAAACCTCTCGATTGTTTTCAAAGACTTACTATGAATTTACCTATTATTAGCTGCATAGTTACGATGCAGCACATTTTTGCGAATTATTACTTTTATCTAATTTTCACTAATTTGGTGATAATGATATGTAATGTGATAGTGTGTGAGTGTAAGTTCACTATTGTACAAATGTGCTGTCAACTATATTCTCTACTGGAGGGTACATCATATTCAAAGTATAAGTTTTGCGACATCTAGTGTCGACTCGTGTTAGCGATCACGACAGCAATGGTTTGCATTAAGCAACTTTGTCGACAAGTGAAATATAGTTGAGAGCACGCATTTGTACAATTGTACAAACTTACACTGAGTTCTCTTACTCCTGAAGGGCCCCAAAAGGATGAAATAGCTGTCGAGTGATATTCAGTGTTTGTTTGTTATTGTATAACCTCTTGCGAATTTACAGCAGGCGATTCGAGGTTATTATTTTTGCTAACGCTTATGTTGGCTGCTATAATTATCGAAGGATCGACTGCTTTACATACCTGTCGACAAAGTTACTTAAAACTTTATGTTACTGATTAACAGAATAAAAGAAACTAACTTACTAAGTGGTATATAACTTAAAAAAAAGAATGCTAAAAATATTTCATTTATTGAGAAGTATACATTTTAAAACGATTGAGTTCAAATATTTTGACAAGTATTTTATCCATTCATCTTATTTATATGCTTGTACAATTGTAGAACCCATTTAAGTTTATTATTATTAAGTACATAGCAATTATTTGGCTCCTAACGTGGAGCGTATTTAAAAATTTCAATATTTCGCTCGCACACATATGGAAACGTTTTTTCCCTGGCAGATAATTAGTGATGGAATTTTGTTCTGGCCTTTGATAGTACATATTGCATACAGAGTGTCTCACTGGATCCGCCATTAGCCGTATACGAAAATGTATACACGAAAAAAATTTGGAGACTAAAACCAATAGGGTCAACTTAACAAAAAATATGTTAAGTCTTCTGACCCTTCCGGTTGTACCGGAAGTCGACGAGGAAATCGTATGGCTCTAAAATTTTGTTGTTGGCTAAAGCTCGTGGTGGTCTTTCAAATAAAAATATTTGCAAGATGGCGGCACTTCAGGAAACACCGGAAGTGAACACGTACTTTCTTATTTCAAATACGATTACCTATATTTTTATGGTTTTTTGGTTTTAGCAGCTAATTTTAAGTGAATTTTCATCAGCATTTCTATACCTAACTGAAGACGTTCTTCAGATATTTTAACTTTACGATATTTTTTACATTTGTAACATCACGCTTGATGTCATACTGTCGTTACCTTTGCAGATATAGCAATGAAATTGGGACGGTGCGCAGCAGAAGTATTATTTTTTTATCGCAATTATGCAAAATGATATAGTTTTTACAGGGTGTGCAAAATTTAATTTCCAAACAAGACAATTTCAAACCACATAAACTAAAATTTTTCAAATACGATGCTTTACTTTTTCGGCGATACAAAATTAAATAAGAAATCAATCAATAATAGCATTCCCTATACGTATCTGCTATGGTTTTGACTTATTAATGAAATGAAATAATTGAAAAGCATGCCTTGGAAAAAATTCTCAGATTGTACGTCAAAATAAAAATAAAATAAAATAAATCTACTAATGTTCGTCAAAAAGGCCTAACAAATGATGAAACTACAAAAAACTAAAACTTATTAAAACGTAATGTTTTAACAAAATGTAAGGAAACAAACAATTAACTAAATCAATGGTATGCTAATATACAAATGAATATGCTATAAATGCTCTATATGGCCTCCATTTTCTTGTAAACAACGGTTGATTATTGTATGAACAGCTTCTATTTCCCGAGTTGAATGAGAGATCTAGTTTCCAGTACAAAGTCTTTCACTTCACATTCATGTACAATTTCCATATACCTTTCGCTTGCTAAATTTCCATCATAAATTACAAACGCTTATTGGTTTCCCATGAGCAGACAGAAAACGTTAACATTGAATAGTCGTTGAAAGTGATTTTCACGTTTCAAATGCAGTTTATAAGGATATTTCTTTTTACTATTTGAAATAATCTGTTTAGTGATTTTGTTCTAATTTTGATGATCTATTTTATAATATCGAATTGTCAGTAAAAATGTTTTGATGAAACGTGTATTTTTGATTTAAAATCAAGTTTTGCGGCTAAAGATTGAATTTTGGTAGACAAAGTTGTAGAGAATTTAATTCTGCATTGATTTGGGAAAAAATATACAAAGCATTCAATTTGATTTGATCAAGTTATTCTTCATTTTCGATTACAGAGTTTGAGTTTTTTTTTCTCATACCTTGTATAACCAAGGCCAAATTTTAAACCATGTACAGTTAAGATCATTGCCGCTCTAAACGTGAATAAAATTTAAGTTTGATATTTAAAATAATAACCTGAAAAACCTAAAATATCTGAAAGGGTTTGAAAATTGATATCTCAAAAGTATCACTTTTTAAGTAAGACATAAAGTCACCATAGTTTTTCACGTAGTTTCATAATAAAATAAATAACATTATGTTTAATCAGTTTATTTTAGTAATAGCTGATCGTAGGTTGGTTTATTTCCTTCTCGATTAGCAAAATTATTAAAAATTTAAACCTTCTTGTAGGAGGAGCAAATCAAAAACACACTTTACGGTGTAATTCTAGCGACGTTTTGTGCTGCAAAGGGGAACACTTCCTCAGGTCAATTTTACAAGTTCGTGTGATTAACCGAGATTAGGTTCACCGTTTTTTTTTAAAATTTATTTATTTTATTTTATAAAATTATTTATTTTTGCAGTGATTGTATGATATCATAATTGTAATGTATAGATGTAAATATAGGTGTAAGGTTTAGTAGTAAGATACAAAAGATATATCTAGGGTGTAAAGAAGATATATCGAATTTGTGCGTACGTGATCGAGTATAGTGAAAGTGAGGAAAACGGAGACGCTCTCGGGCAGTGGGGTACAATGGACGTGTAATTTTGGGTCCGTGCAATAAACAATGAATACGCAATGTTTTTTGACAATTAAAAAAAAGTGTTGTAGATACATAACCTAGTTATTAACAAACAGTTTTAATATAAAAACGAGTTAAAGCCTGCGTACCGTTGATAAAGCCCGCGTACCGTAGATAAAACCTGAGTATTGTTGTAAATTAGCCTGCGAAGTAGTTTAAGCAATTAAAAGAAACATGGAACGATAAAGGAAGAGTTCAGTAAGCCGACAAATTTTAAAAGGTCCTTTCCCAAGATCCGCACAAGATCGCTCGTAAACACACACATCGAATAGTTACCAGGTTGGTTAAGTTAGCATATAAAATTCCTGTATTAAGAATTGAATAAGATTGTAACCATAATATATAAATATTGCAAAATCGTGCAGGCAACGCTGTTCATAATTGTATTGTATTTGTGAGAACTATAGTTTATTATTTTGATAAATTAAAACTTTATTAAATCTTAAACCACGTTATTGTTTTTTAAGAAACCAAGCCCTTGAGAAATGTTATCAATCAAAGAATTAATCAAAGTAAGTTCATGCTCACATTCAAAAAAAATTATAACTAATTATTATTCCCACCGTTAAAAATATTCATATAATACACCACCGTTAAGAACAGTTTTCATCAGACCAGAAATGAAAATTTCGTTTGTTGACTAAACCTTCTCTACGAAATTTAGCTTCATCTGACCAAATGACTTTCCGCAGAAACAGTGGATCCTCTTGTGTTTTAAAACCATTTTTTCGCAATATTCATTTTTCCTTGCATCGTCTCATGGGTGAAGTTTCTGCACTTTAGTAAATGAGTAGTTGTGCATTTTATGTTTTTTCAATATTGCTTGAACAGTAAATATTTTAAGCCCCGATCGTCTGTCGCATATCGAATTTAATGCCGGGGAAATGCATTGAAATATCCTAATACGTTAATATCATCTTTTTTATCATTTGTTACAGGTTTTCGACGACCATTAGCAGAATTCACCCTTCCATACATTATAAAGTTCGATTGTATTTGGTGACATTTTTTCTGATTCATTGCTGGTCGATGAGGATATCTCTCATTGAACGTACGGCATGTTTCTGTGTAATTCTATTACATTCTCGATGGATATAAAGTAAATTCAAAATATCTGTTTTTGAATATTGTTGATTTTCCATCTTAAATGATTTAACAATGACAGTATTGACAATTATTACTATATATTTTTACGTACAATGTGAGAATTTTTTTCCAATGCATGCTTTTCAATTATTTCCAAACAAATTCTCAACTCAAAGGAAAGGAACACCAACTGCAGCTTTCTAATTAGCCAACAGAAAAACATAAAACTGCACCAAAACTTTACTTTAAGTTTTGCAGTTTCGGTGTTTTTCTGTTGGTAAATTCTCAACCTTTATAAAGATCAAAATAAGTGGAAAACTATGGCAGATAGGTATAGGGAATGCTATTAATGATTGATTTCTTATTTAATTTTGTATCGAAATTGACGAAAAACGTAGAGTATCGTATTTGAAATAATCGAGTTTTTGTGGTTTAAAATCGTCTTGTTTGGAAATTAAATGTGGGACACCCTGTGGAACTTATATCATTTTGCATCATCCCTAGATTATTCTAATGTACAATTCCTGAACAATCACCCTGTATATTATTGCATTTTTAGATTCTACGTCAAATTTTAGAGTCACTTTGTACAACATTCCCTATAGGTAGGAGTTGTAGATTTCGAGATATTAATTTTTTAGTAAAATTTTCTACAGAAAACAAACGTTTACGGAAACATCTGGAAGTCCATATCAAGTTAATTTTTTGTTTGTATAAAGAGAATAAACAAACAAAGATGTGTCCATAAATTAAAAAACTATAATGTCATTTATATTTTGCTATTACATTTTGAATTCTTCAAAGAGCAATACTTGTTTAAGTCAAATAGAACACCTTGTATTTTTTTACTTTGTAGTGTGCAAGTTGAAATACTGTTTCAAATCATACAAGCATTTTTACCATTACGGCTACTACTTTTGGAGATATTTGTAATTTTCTACTATTGGTGGGTAGCGGATCTGTTGTGTTAACTGTTAACGTGCCGGCTTGATTGGAATCACAACCCTCAACAATGATTTGAAAATTTATTGGGTTAAGTCAAATTCAGACTGTTTCATGTTTCTCGAATAATACTAATCATGGCCAACTCGATTACAGATCTGGTACAATACAATAGTAGAACACTGCAAATATCTCCAAAAGTAGTAGCCGAAATGGTAACAATGCCGCAGATTTGATCGTTTCAAAAAGACCTAATTATCTCGAAAACGGCCAGGAATAGGTATAGATAACCTTAATACAATTTGATACAGAATTAAGTCCAGGACTTGATAACATTGAAAGTTACAGGGTAGCCCATTTAAAAAAAAATGACTTTACCGACATTGAAAATGCAAATGTTTACCACGGATTGTTGAATTACCCTGTATAAAAATAAACATCAAAAATTACCAGAATGTAAACTTAGGGGACTCTTTTTCAACATATTTTGCCAAATATTACGACCAAATGTTTAAAAACTTAAAGAAATATGCTATTCCAAAACTGGTTACGCAAGAGGCATGTTTTCTTCTTCAAGGTCAAAAATTTAACGGTTAGAGAGAGATTATAGGTATAGGATAAAACGTGTTTAGAATTTCAAGCCCACAATCTAATTATGTGTGGCGTCTAGGGTGTGTAGTAGACGCCGGTTTGATCCAGAGAAAGAACTTGAGTCGTACGTTTCGTGTTTAGATGCGTTTATTGACGTTCACTTACAGTTATTGTGATGTAGTATTTACATAAATGAATGAAGTTGCGTAGGCGCAGCACATAGTACGCGAACTTACTACGTTTCACGACCTACGCAACTTCATTCAGTAAATACTACATCACGATAACAGTAAGTGAATTTCAATAAACGCATCTAAATACGAAACGTATGACTCAAGTTCTTTCTCTGGATAAAACCGGCGTCTAGTACACATCCAAGACGCCACAGTGGTGACATCCGACGTGATGAAAAATTAGAGAAAGACAAACATTCGAGGAGGAGCCACACAGCAAAAACAACCATATAATCACAAAATTTTTGGATAACCTTAATACGCTACGACATTTTAACGACATGAACGGGAAAGCGACATCACCGCCTGTGATGACAACGCCCGCCAACACAACGCGTGCCATCGCTTTGCGTCCGCCATGGTCACATCAGCACCGCATTCTCCTCCTCCATAGATGGCATAATTTGGTCTGATGGAGTACACAACAGCCATCATTGCCAGATCTGCTACTTCAGACGACCCATTGATGAAGGACAAACCTACGTCTTGAGTGAAGAGCTGTCCGCGATCACGTACATTACACCGGAAACTCAACATACTCAGAGACTTCATCTTTACCTGTGCTGGACAACGCGTTCACGCCAACACGACATGAAGCACGCGATGCCGGTTCCGGACACCTTCGCTTGTCAAATACAGGATTTGCTGAAGCAACATGTTCGCACTTTTATTCGTCACGCGACTGCTTATCTAGCTTCGAGAAACTGCCTTTCATACAGGTACCATGGGCGCATACACATACCTCACGAAGCTTACAAAGCCCAGTTCGAAGTCTTATCAACGCAACTCAAATGACAGCATCCGCTACAAAACCACGAACGCCATGACCGCTGCTTCAGAGGAACAAACGATCACGACGCGCACTACGTCCTCGATGACATAGCCGCCAACGATCAATTGCACCCGCACACACGTCAGGGAATCCACAGGCCCAAGTCTTTGAGGTACATTTGCCCTGGAGCCACATGCTCGCCCACACACGTCACCAAGCTTGACGCAGCGTAACGCACAAACCCGCCTCTGCAGCAACGTTTCGTTCGAAAGAGGCAAGCCGACAGGGAATTGGAAATATTTTAGAAAAAAAGTACACCTGGAACCAAACTTAACCACAAGTTTTTAAAGGCGTATCTAAATTACATCCCAATAATCTTTTAATGAACGGGTTGGGCGAATAACCCTGTATGAGCTCTAATTTACGTCTTTCCATTAAATTTATTTATTATGTCTTAGTAATCCTTAGAGATAGTAGTCCCAATACATTTAGATTTGTAGAATCTATAGTAGTGCTTTTGATCCTGTCTCTTAGGTTTTATTGTTACTTGCTCATGCTTTTCAACTTAAATTTAAGGTTTCGGTCGTTCAATTATTATTTCTTTAGTGTCAGAGTTTGAACGCACGCATCGGAGTGTGAAACGAGTAAATATATCCGATGAACAGATAATAAACTTCAGACCTTCAAATCAAAACTTAAGCTGTTTCTACGACATTGACTTTTATAGACATTTTAACGTGATCTCTAGATATTTACGTACGGGTCCTTGTAAAATATATACGTAGTATAATATGTTCACCAACTCTTTGGAAATTCCTCGTAATTGTAAATATGCAATAAATATACTGGGTATTTCCAATTTTAATTCACGACTTTAACTGGTTTAACTTAATTAAAATTATTCATGTTTGTTTGGGTTTTTCTTGCAATTATTTATATAAATTTGTAGCACTCTCTAAAGAATGTTAGTATTAGTAGTAAATTAAAGGTTGTACACGGGTTTTATAGTTTAAAATTATGCTTAAAAAATACTATTAATATTTGAAATGGCTTTGATTGTCCAAGTAATCGAGGAGGAAACAATTGCTATTTCCGACCCAATAGTTAACACGCCTAAAGGTAAAAATTAAAGGTGTGATAATCAAGAGCACTCTCCGAAAAAGAGACATCTTTTCGTTTAGGGGAATACGTTATGGTTAAGCTTCCGGTAGGAATCTTAGATTTCCAGGAAATTATAATTATTTATAAATTATATTAATTATAATTACAACTAACGTTAGTCTACATGTCCATTTGTATAAAGTTATCAAAGTTTTTTCAGCTGAATCAGTTTTTTCATTTCATTTTTCTTCTAACATTCTGTAGTCAAGACACAACCTGTATACGGTCATAATTTTATGCTGTTTTAAAACACGAGTCTCTAGGTTTAAGCTGAAACATGGCTCTTACGGCTGTGCAGAGGGAAAATGAGTTTGATATTTTTTAATTTAAACCCCAATGCATTATTTCGAATCTCACGCGAGAATGAAATTATTCAAAGTATAAATATTTAAGACATTAATATTACAGCTTGACGAGACATCATGTTCAACTGAAAAAATTATTTTGTTTAATTGCTTAGTTAATTCATTAATATTGGGTTCCCAATAAGACAGCTATGGACTATAAATGCCCCCGAATTTTATACGTTTTTGCAAATTTTAAGTAGTCAATATTCAAAAATAATATTACTCAGTTGCATGACATTTTGATTGAATAGTTTTGTAGATTATTGTTGGAGTTTTATTTTTGTTTAACACCAATTATCTTATTTGCAGTCAAAACTGTATGCTGTTGTATAGACTATTTGCTATGTTAAATAGACATCATTAATTGAATTTATAAGTTCAAATGGCGCGTGAACAAATGAAAAATGATCATTAAGGTATTATACAACAAATTAAATTAAATAAACTGGTGCTAAGGCAATAATGGACTTCACAACCATAGTGTATATACTATTTTTTCTACTACTAGCCAAATTTAAGCAAAAAATAAAAATAAACATTTTTCTTGTAAAAATCAAGTAGCACAGGAATGCAAATAAATCAAAAGCATTAAAAGCTACATACGTTGATAAACCAACTGCAACTGATTCACTAAACACTTGTGTGACATATTTCACCTTCATTTTCTGAAAATTATTCGGAGTAATATGTAAATTAGTTGATTTAGGAGCCAATCGCAGCGGTTTAGATTTGTCTGACATGTAGAAATTTTTAATGTCTTTCCAAGATGCTTTTTGTTATTAAAGATTATATCGTATTTAATCAAGTTATTTTGCACCGACTTCAATAAATAGGAGACATCGAAGAAATAATAGATTTTCTTATCGTTTACGAGAAGGTATGGTTTTTCAGGTGATACATATATTCTTTTAATTAGGTTTAGAAAATTTTACTACTGCCCTAACATTGGCACCGCATTGTAATTGTAGCTTTTCTATGCAGTCTAATACTATCGACTTCAATTTGTCACCTTTACATATCGTATTTGTAAAGATGTAGCACAAGGGTTGTTTAACTTTTTATATATAACTCTAACCATGATCACGTAGCAGTTTGAGCTGGCAAAAATTTAAAACCTACTTTAAAATTAACATTTTGGGGCTCGTAAAATATAATTTTAGTGAAAATTGTTTGTATTCCTCTATTTATCTCCTGCTTCTTAGTGGTTTATTTTTAAGTCCACTTCGGCTGTCACAATTTGTGCTCTGCTTTCGGGAAGTAATCGTTGGGAGATGTTAACTTCAATTGAAGTGCTTTTCACGTTGCAATTTAAGAATGTTCCTCCGTAATTTTCTTTACCTAAGAGTATTTGAGCTGCAAGCTTGAGTAGTTTTGGTATAGCTAGAGATGTTAACGGGCATTTATTGCTTCGCCAATATACCTTGCATCATTTGAATATTGGGTTTCAGAAATTGACACTTGTAATTCATTTAGGAATGGCAAGTGTTCACCACATACTCGTTAAGTTTTTAGAGTCGACATTTTTATGCAACAGATCGGACCTTCCAGATTCTGTTAACCATTCAAAACACCTACAACAAAATGTTTGTAATTTACTTAAAATTCTTGATGTAACTTAACTCGCCTGGTTAAATCTCCTTTGGGAAACCTGAAAAACTGATTCTACCATCATATTTAATAAATAAATAAATTCAGGTTATGTATTTGCGGTTATGGGATGGGGCGCGAATTTTAAACTAATGGCATTTTTTTATTCAAATAATTTTATCGTGTTAGGTAATTTTAAGCAGCAAATACGTTAAAGATAATCACCTGGATATACAAAATTATGTTTCACTCGTTTTTGTTAAACAACTATTCTTAGATTCTCAAAAATTTGAAATTGTCCATTATTAACCTAGGTCAACAATAGAAAAAATTATTAACCACTAATAGAGAAATTCAACTTCTCAGTTGGCTAGGAGACGCAATAATTGTCCACTTCACAGCTAGTAGTGGAATGTTTTATTACTTTATAAAAACAATGTTTTAAATACTGAATAATAGCAATTTACAAATAGAAGCAATTTTAAATAAATCATTAATATCCAGTAGGTAGTACTTAAAATGACATTTAAAAAACCAGTGTCCCAAATAAGGGTTTGGTAAGTATTGTGAGCTTGATTCCCAATTCGGTTGGTTTCTGTAAACAACAAAAGCGGACTGGATCTCGGGCACCATAATTTGATGACAAAGTTTACTCTCCGTTTGCTTTCGGTCAACTACAGTGGAGGTTAAAAATTCCAGTATTCTGATCGTCTACTAACGGAAAGCAGTTCGATAAATAAAGAGAAGTACACTAAAACTCAAAACTTCTTTATATAACACAAAAATAAGTTGCTCTTAGTTTCAACCAAAATACATCAAACAGCATTTATTAAAGTAAAGCACCAACACCATGCAACCCAAAAGCAGTCAGGGATTTGACAGTTACAGGGTGAGGGTTTCGGTAATGTAAACAGAGCGGCTTTAATTTAGGGATGAGTTATAAAAACTGCATATAAACAGAACGGCAATCTTTAAGGTTTGCAGTAAGTGGTAGAAGTACGAACGAGTCAACATACGAAAATGCACGCTTATCGACCCGTTCAACAGTTTGAGTGGTTTATTAAAGGCGCGAAAAATTCGTCACCCCAAACACAACACACGGATAGGAAAAAGAGAAAAGTGAATGGCCAAATTTACACACGAAAATGCGCGCTATGCCAAATTGGACAACTATTTGGTGGTGTGAACCAAAGCGCCAAAATTCATCACCTTAAATACAACACACGGAGGTTTAGAAATGAAAGGTTAAGGGAACTTAAAGCGATTTCTCTACAATCTTGGGGATTCGGGAAGCAAGTAGCCAATTTGGTATCTTCGGTGTTTAAATTAGACACAAACTTTAAATGTATAGGACACGTCATAAATAAATTAAATATTAAAATTACAAATAAGTACTACAAATCTATTGATCAGAACTCGTTAACATTATAAAAACAGCCATTAACCAGAAAAGTAGAAAGTTTACTTTTTAAATATTACATAGGTATCAGACTTCTTAATGTGATCAGGTAATTTATTAAATATTTTCTCCCTATAACTTTGGGTGACCTTTGTTGCTTCTAACTTGCAAGAGGGTAATCTAAAAGATTATTATTTCTTAAATTATGTTTGTGAATTTCATTATTTTTTATGTATGTTGTAGAATTAAGATAAATGTATTTACACAACTCAAAAAATTAGTAGGCTTGCAAGTGTTTAAATGTTTTGTTGCTTAAAAACTCTCTACAAGAGTACGTGTAAGGTAAGCTCCCAATTATCCGCACCTAATTTTTTTGGCATATCAGCCATTGTTGATAAACCCCAGAATCCAATAGCATATTTAATGTGTGGTACCACTAAAGACTGGTATGATGCCATAAGTTGTTCAAACGTTAAAACGGTTTTTAAGTTTCTAAAAAGATACGTCATTGAATTTAATTTTTTATTAACTCTGAACAATGTACTTTCCAATTGACATTTTCATCAACCTTAAGACCTAAAAATTCATGTAATTTTGCCTTAGGACGTTGTTGTTGCTAATTTTTAAACTTAGATCCATATTTCTTTTGTTTTGAGAAGTATGAAATCTTATGTAGCCTGTTTTATTGGTATTCAAAGAAAGAGAATTGTTATTAAACCATGACGATATTGATTCTAGGTTGTTATTACAGAGATTTTTTAACGTGTCGTTGTCTCTATGTGAGATTAATAGAAGTGTCATCTGGTCAAGAGTACATAATATATTTTGAGATACTGCATTGTTAATTTGTTTATATAGAAAAGAAACAGAACAGGCCCTAACACAGATCCCTGAGGAACTCCGCTTTTAACTTTTATCATTTGAGATTTGCCAAAGTAGTATTTTTCATGTGAATGGTGACTCACCGTAACAAATTGGTATCGATTTTTAAGTAAGTTTCAACCCAGTTTAAAGCAACTCCTCTGATGCCATGATATTCAAGTTTACATAATAGATTGTCATGCTCTACACAGTCAAATGCTTTGCTCAGGTCACAAAAACTCCTACCGGGCACTCTCCAAGTTCTAAAAATTGCATTAACTTATCATAAAAGCAGTACAAAGCATCAATTGTTGATTTTTTAGGTTGAAAACCAAATTGATTTGTTGACAAAATATTGTATTTTTTTATGAATGACTGCAGTCTACTTAAAAAACAATATTCAAAAATTTTTGCAAATACTGAGGTCATGGTAATCGGTCGGTAGTTAGATATATCTTGTGGATCGCTATTTTTGTGTAAAGGCACTATGTTGCTTATTGTTAACGCATTTGGGAATATGCCTACTTGGAATGAAAGATTTATTAAGTATAATAAAGGATCAACTATGACATCATGAATTTTTTCTTATTAGAAATGCCGGCACATCATCAGGACCAGACGAGTATTTATTTTTGATCTTGTTTTTCATTATATTTAAGATTTCATTTTTATCTATTGGGAATAAAGCGATAGACTGATTAATTATATTTTTGTAAAATTATTAGTTAAACTATTTTTACTTTGCGTTGCATTATCTTTTAAAATTAAAGATGCAATTCCGCAGAAATAATTATTAAAACATTCAGCAATCTCATTAGGATTGTTATATATTTTCCTTCAATGCTAAGAGTTATGTTCTCTTTATTTGTGCGCTTTTGTTAGTAATAGAATTAACCGTTTTCCACATAGATTTTGATAAGTTATCCGAATTAATAATCAGCCTTTGATAATATTGGTGCTTAGTATTTTTTAATAAATTTAAGTGGTTACTTTTGAAATATTATATGAGTTAGATAATTCAGGAAATTTATTTTTAGTACAAACAAATCTTTCAAATGGTTACTAGAATGAATTATGTTGCTGTTAACCCATTTTTTGGGCTGTTTTTTAAACTTTACTACTTTTAATGGAAAATATTGGTCAAATAGACTAAGAAACGTGTTATAAAATTCGTTGAACGCCATATCTAAGTCATTGTTCTTATATATCATGTCCCAGTTTGTGTCTCTCAAACTTATTCGGAACTTACTTATGGCATCTGATTGAAAAGTTCTTTTAAGCATAGAAACTTTATTGGAACCAGATTCATTTAAATTATTTTGTAAGAAGATAGATCTATGATCTGAAACGCAATTGTCAATAACAATATACTGACACAATTTCGGTTCTGAAACATAAATATGGTCAAGTACGCTATCCAATCTAGTAGGTTTTTCAACAATGTTTTTAAATTAAACGTAAGCAATAAGTTACCTAGTTCTGCGTACTCTTGAACATTTTTACTGGATCAACATTGAAGTCACCTCCAACAATAATATTAAGTTGAGGTTTATACAATGATACTAGTATTTTGTTAAGAACATTTAGAAATTTTTCAAGGTCACCCAACGGAGATCTGTAACAACAAAGAATTAATACACATTTTTTGCTGTCTGATACCAATATACACCACATATTTCAGCATGCTTGTCAATACAAAACTGATTGAGATTTATTTGTTTCACATTTAAGCCGTCTTTTTCCATATTCCCACGCCACCGCCTTTGCATGTAGATCTCAAGTATTGGCTGGATAATATAAAATTTTGTATACGGTTCAAGTTCATGTCACACTGAGAAAGATGCAACCACGTTTCCGTCAGAAGTATAAAATTTAAGTCTTTGTATGATTTATTTTGCAAATACTCCGTGCTAATGTAGTTGTATTTATTATGATTAAAAGATCTGCAGTTTAAAAGTAACAATTCTGGTTTAAAATTTATGTTGTTACAGTTGATGTCCTCGTTCGATGAAAAAACCGAGTGACATGAATATCCTTTGGCCATAGTGCTGGTTCTAGTGCTTTAGTTAGGTTGCAAAGATTTATTGTAATTTTAAAAGATGCGTAGGATCCTGGAACTTTACAAATAATTGGTTCACATTCGACTTCAGGCAGTACTGTTTTAAGTAGATTAATTATTGCTTCTTTCGTTGTTTTTGGATCGAATCTCGACGCAAATATATAGGCCTTTTTGGGAATTGCTTTAATGTCAGCGACCTTTTCTTTGAGACCTACAACCACATCTTTTGCAGAGTTGTGCTTTCGTGATTTTCTTTTAACCACTGTTGACCACAAGTTTTCAATTTTTTCGGATTGAAGATGATCGTCTTTTATTTCCGTAGATGACTGGCAATTGACACTTTGTGATACGTTTTACTAGAATCCTTCGCAGAAAATTTTTGTATTGATTATTTGAATTATTTGCATTAACCTTATTATCAGACACTAGCGGTGCGTTATTATTGGAATTTGATTGTGTTGTAGATTTGTTTATAGAAGAGTTTTGTTGACCTTGTTTATTACCGGTTTGTGTGATCATTTCGTTACGTTTACATTCTAATTGACTATTTAAATTATTTATTTGATGTCGTAGTTCGTTAATTATTATGTCTTTTTGTTTAATGATATAATTGAAGATACGTATATCAATTTTACCATTACCGTCAGCCACAAGGTTCATTGCTTCAATGAAATCTTAGTCGATGTTGCCGTTAACTTCGTCGCAACAAGTGATTTCGTGGTCGTTAATGAATTTTTACGTTTTAATTAGTTTTGCACAACTTACATGAAAGTTATTGTCACATTTTAAACACTTTATGCCGTTCACAACTTTTGCTTTGCATTTCTTACACACGAGCGTGCACTTACACTATACCGCACCTTCCGCCATTCTTGACTTCTGCTTACTCAGGATTAGCTACAGGACCAGGCAGAACAGGTATCCGCACCTAACTGACTGTTTAACGGAAGAGCTCACGCTTATACAGTGTGTTTCTAAATTGATGCGAAATATTTAACAGGGTAATTTTTCAGCAAAAATTAAGAGGACACTTTCATATAAATTTTGTTCAAAAACCACTTTTTTTCTCCAAGTTACAGCCCCTTAAAGTTAGGAAAAAACTGTTTTTATTTAATATGTCCACTATGGAAGAAGTTAGAAGAATGAAATTTGGCAGACAATTGATACTAATAAAGTGACATTACGGCGGTTTTTGTACCTTGCAAAGTTTGTACAAGGGGTGAAAAATTAACCTTTATAATATTTTGCCTCAGAACTTTTTAATGCGTCTACATTTTCCTACTTAGAAATTTTATTTAAAAAGACGGATTCAAACTGCAACTTTTTTATGTCTTTGCTATTTCTCGTAAAGTTCTTAGTTGGATCACAAAAAAAAAAAAATAAAACATTACTCGACTTTCTTTTTCGCATACATGCAGAGGGGTTATCGTTTGTTTAAAAAATGAAGTAGGCCGGTGTCAAATGATGTCATAATGACAAATATTTGTCTAGGTTTATTGTCCTAGTTTTCTTCGTGACATTTTTTAAACTTTTTGAGAACTGAAATCAATTACATAAATAAAATGGCAAACTATACAAACGCAGAAATGGCAGATATGCATTTCGTATATGGCCGTGCTAATGGAAATGGATTAAGAGCTCAGAGGCTTTTACGCTGAATTATATCCTGACAACAAACATTACCCCATCATAGTTTATTTGCGCGTATCCATCAACGTCTTCGAGAAGAAAGAAACTTTTCAAGAAGTACTGTCGATTGCGGACGTCCTCGAGAGGTAAGAACTGTAGCACTGGAAGAGGCTGTTCTTAATTTAATAGAAGAATCGCCCGAAACAAGTACGAGAAAAATTTCCCAACAGTTAAATGTGAGTAATTCCACAATATTTAAAATTTTGAAAGAACAAATGTTATATCCCTACATATCCAACAAGTTCAAGCGCTCTTACCTAGAGATTTTCTACCTCGTTTAATTTTTTGTCAATGGATGCTTTAAATGATCATACAAGTTCCGCAATTCTATTTTGTTTACTGACGAGGCAAACTTTTCCTGAAAA
>JALBCR010001201.1:0-117024 GCA_030710515.1 Abscondita cerata
AAAAACTGATCCCAAAGTTATTGATAGTTACCCAGATTACCAATTTGGCGGAAGAATCTGACACACAAGCAGTTGCGCCATCGTTGGTCGCAATCCAGAATCTAATCGATAAGTTTGATGGCGGTAACTCAAGGAAGATCGGAAGCAAACTGTGGCACGTTTTAGGTCGTCTTCGACGCATGAATGACCTATCGGCGACTTCGTGTCGACTTGTTGAAAAAAGCTTTATCACTTAAGGATAAATTTCAAGTCTGCGTTAGTTCTGCAGTTAAACCTGCGGAGTTAGACGCATTGGAAGCTGAGTTTGAATATTTCTCTCTGTTCTCGATCCTGCTGGTTCATCAACCCCTCGTAAAAATTTACCACTTATCATGCTGTCCAAACAACTCCTAAATCAATCCCAGTGTATAAATGGGACGTAAAATTCTCCGGTCGACCAGAGTCGTCTGTTAGTGCCTTCCTTGAACGGAGTTAACGAATTAGCAAGTGCTAGGAGTGTATCAATGGAGAAGTATTTACATCGACGTTGGATCTTTTGAGGGTCCTGCACTTAATTGGTATCGGTCTGTTCGAAAGTCGCTTTCTTGCTGGCATGATTTAGAATCACTGTTAAGGTCAGAATTTCAACCTACTGATTATAATGAAAAACTTTTGGACGAAATCAAGCGTCGTACTCAAGGGACCTCGAATCTGTTAGCGTGTATATGGCAAATATGGAAGGATTGTTTTCTAGATTGACTTGTGCAATTACGGAGGATGCTAAAATAAGAATTTTGAAAAGCGAATGTATTGCCATATTTTCAAACTCACTTGGCCCTACAAACTATTGACTCGGTTAGGCGATTAAAAAGAATTATGTCGACAGTTGGAGGAAAGTAGAAGATGTTCGGAAGAGTTCGTACCTCCTAGGAAAAAAGGAAAATTGTTGGAGCCAGACTTGGCGTATGTTGAGGCAGAACCAAGCCGTGGAGCTATTGTGGATTCTGTATCTCCTTCTCCGGTACAAGTATCTTCTACTAACCAGTCGTGTTTCAATTGCGGTAAACAGGGACATATGGCTAGAGGTTGTCTTGCTCCTTTAAATTTGCATTGTTATAGTTGCAAAAAACTGGTGTTAGCATCTCGTAACTGTCCTGACTGCTCGAAACGTTATTCTAGACCACAATCATCTTCCAACTTGGGAAACGACAGGCGTCGACGTTAGAAGGCCGTCTAACCGATGACGCCGCCGTTAGTTCTGTTAAAATTACGGCCATACTTGATTTTATTTTGGACCAGGCAAATTCTGATGAAAGACCTCATCTCAATGTAACCATTTTGGGAACGCAAATGTTAGGGTTTGTTGGATACGGGAGCGACTCGGACTGTTTAGGCAAAGCTGGATGGCAAATTTTGGAAAATTTGGGGTTTCAACCTAGAAAAATTTGACACTCGTGTTCGCGTGGCTAATGGTCAGTTTTGCCAGTCGGTTGGGAAAGTCACTGTACCAGTGGAGCTTCGTGGTAAAGTGAAATTAGTCGAGATGATGGTGATACCTTCGAACTACAACACACATTGATATTGGGTGTTGACTTTTTAATTTTTGGGTGTCGTACCTGATTTACGTCGAAACGAATGGCATTTCAGTAATGAAACTCCTAACATAGAAAGCGTAGTTGTCGATGATGTTGGGTTGTCTCTAGAACAAAGACAAAAAATTAAATGAATTAGTGGATAACTATAAAAACTTGATGGGCGATGGTTTAGGATGTACACACTTGGCCAATCACGTTATAAGGACTTCATCAGAACCTATAAAACAGAGGTACTATCCGGTATCCCCTGTAATTCAGGAACATATAAACCGCGAACTGGACGATAAGGCGCAAAAGGAGTGGTAGAGCATTCTACAAGTGGTTGGTCTTCTCCGGTACTTTTAGTGAAAAAAGATGGGTCATACAGGTTTTGCGTGGATTATAGGAGGCTTAATTCAGTTACCGAACGAGATGGGTATCCGTTACCTTACGTATCAGCAACTCTGGACAAACTTAAAAACGCCAAGTTTTTGTCGTCAATCGATATCAAGTCCGCTTTTTGGCAAGTTCCTATGGACGAATCATCCAAAAAGTATACGGCGTTTACAGTGCCAGGGAGAGGGCTTTTTCAATTTACCCGAATGCCGTTTGGGTTACACAACTCACCCGCCACATGGCAGAGACTGATGGACCAGGTTATCAGCGCAGATTTAGAACCCAACGCCTTTGTATACCTAGATGACGTCATAATAATTACCGCAACGTTTGAAGAACATCTGCAAATTTGGAAAATGTATTGTCTCGATTGTTTAAAGCTGGACTAAAGGTTAAATGGGAAAATGTAATCTGTGTAGGCCAGAAATGAAATACCTTGGATATGTAGTCAATGCTTCAGGTCTTCACGTAGATATGGAGAAGGTCGAAGCCATGTTGCAGATACCCATCCCTACTACCCAAAAGCAAGTGAGAAAAATTGTCGGCACATTCTCTTGGTATAGAAGGTTTATACCTAACTTTTCTGATCTCATTGCACCCTTAACCAAACTTCTGAAGAAAGGAGCCAAAGTGGAATGGACTACGGAATGCGATGATTCTTTAGATTAATAAGAGAAAAACTTGTTAGTGCTCCGATTTTATGTTGTCCGGATTATACCAAACCATTTGAAGTCCACACGGACGCATCAGGAGTAGGAATAGGAGCGGTGTATAAGAGCCTAAACATGACGGATTGTGTTGTGGCTTATCTAAGCAGGTCGTTAACCCCTAGCGAACGCAATTATTCCACAACCGAGAGAATGCTTAGCTGTAATATGGGCTTTGGAAAAGTTGAGGCCTTATCTAGAAGGGTATACATTCACAGTAGTGACTGATCACTACTCTTTGTGGTTGCTGTTTAAACAGCCTACTGGTCGTATTGCTCGTTGCAATTAGATTGCAGCAATATAGTTTCGAACTTCAGCATCGTAGGGGCGTTGAAAATGTGGTGCCGGGACACTTTGTCGCGTTCAGTCCCGGTATTAGATAGTGTCAGTCCTCAATTAATGGATTGTGGAGACTCTACAGATAAGTGGTTGATTAAATTGAAGAAAGACATTTCAGCTAAACCTGGAGAAATATCCAAAAGTATCGAGTACAGATGGATTAGTATCAGGCATGTGTTGTCCCCAGTTCTGGGTTGGCACATCGACAGATGGAAGCAAGTTATTCTAAGGAACAACGAAAAGATATAATCGAAGCCGCACATAACCCGCCTACTTCTGGACATATGGGAGTCTACAAGACATACAATCGACTGTCGCAAAAATCACATGGCCGAAAATGAGGTCCGACGTGGCAAGTACATTTCAGTTGTAAGACTTGTGCTGTTCATAAAATAGAGGCGAAAAACCGATGGGTAATTACGTTCGCCAACCTGAATGTACAAAGCCTTGGCAACTGATGTCTATGGATTTAGTAGGACCCTGCCTAGATCCTCTAAGGGTCATCAGTATATTTTGTGGTATCCGATTACTTCAGTAAATATGTTCTCTTGTTTCCTTTAAGGTCGCTACCGCCCAAAAAATTGTTCGCATATTAGAAGACGAGATATTCTTAGTCTATGGTGTACCAAAAATATTGATTTGTGACAACGGTCCTCAATTTAAGTCATCCCAACTCACTAAGCTAACCGCAGAGTATAACGTAAGGATACGTTTTAACGCGCACTACCATCCTCAAGCAAATCCCACAGAAAGGGTGAATAGAACTGTGAAAACCTTACTCCGGACGTACAGCTCCGAAAATCAACGGTCGTGGGATACCTTTTAGCAAAAATTGGTTGCGCGATTAGAACGGCTCGACACGAGGTAACAAAATTGACCCCACATTTTGTACATACTGGAAGAGAGCTAATTTTAGATGGAAGTCACCATGATAAGGTAATTCAAGACGAAGATCAACCGTTTAGTAGTGAAAATCTGGTCAAGGTTTTCAATGATGTAAAGGATAGAATTCGACGTATGGCTAATAAAATGAAAGAACCTACAATTTGCGAAGAAGACCTGATAGTTTTGCAAGCGGTCAGATAGTTTACAGACGAAATTTTGTTTTGTCAGATTCGTCTAAATACTTTTCGAATAAGCTAGCTCCAAAATACGTCGGTCCATTTATTATTGATAAGAAAGTGTCTCCTTGGACGTTCACTCTAAAGATAAATTAGGAAACTATGAAGGTACTTGGCACTCCAAAGACCTTAAGGCTTATATACCCGAAACTTAATTTTAGTGCTCCTGTCAGGTTGGGGCTAGAGAATTCCTGACGACGATTCCCCGTCGGAGGTAAAAGTCCTCCAAGTGTATCAGGCGCGCCAAACGCCTTGCTTTTTATCGGTGATCCCTCACTTATTGTGATAGGTCTTGGCAAATTGTATATACACTTTTGTTTTATTTGATTAGGAGTTGGGATTCTTTGATATTTATTTTGTCGAAATGGAGTTTACTCTCTTTCAGGTAGGAGGGGAATTGTAACGTTTTGATAATATTTTCAATTACATTTATTTTCTATTTTATTTTTCTATTACTGTAGGTGTCGATGCAACTGTATCAAATTGTGTGACATGATAGTTGCATATAAAATTTATACTTTTAAATCACTTTCGAGCCGCAAAATTTTCAAATTTATCGCTGGAGGTTATCCACAGTTCAAATTTCTAATGCAAATACACGCAGATAAAGCACTTTTCGGTTTTCGATTGAATAGACAGTTCTAAAGAGTTGTGTGCACAATTGTAGGGACCTGGGTAGAAAATCAAAGGAAATTGATTAATTATTGGTTGATTGAGATCCTCCACAGTAGTTGGGATAATGGTTGCTCCTAGAATCAAATATAATTTAAGACCGAGATTGCAGTAGTTTTATTGATGCGTCGGTCATACTTTTATAAGGATCAGTGCAATTTTGAACACAACAAAATTTATTAAATTCAAAATAAATTAAGGTTGTAAGCCTCTAGTCAAGTGCCTTCATTACCGCTGAAATTCCGTTCGAATCTAACGTGCAATTGTTGATTGGCATGTCATATGTTGACTATTAAATGGGCCTTCCTGTCTACGGAATCGTGTCTTCCACCCGATGATGCATCGATAGCTAATCTCAGTAGTTTGCCGATACGTCTAAAAACCTACAAAAGTTCAGATAAGATACAAATTTAATTTTCTATTAATGTTAAAAACGTGAGTACTTACCAATTATAATTATTTTTGATTGTTTTCGTCCGTATACTTTGTGTGATAAGGGAACAGATTTAACGAAAATTTATTGTTATCATAAAATAGTTTGAATTAGGTAAATGCGTTGTAAATATCTACACTTTCGTGTTATTTATTTAGATTTTTCTTATTTTGTTTGGGATTATTTATTACGCTTATTCTGACATGTAAAATAGTTTTTTAGTAACCATCATTCACAATTTCTTTATGACGCGCTGATTTCCAGTGATATCGGAAATTTCTATGAATTTTAGTTCGACAGATAATTATTGAGATTACACCGTATTGAATTTAATATATTCTTGTCTTAAGTGAAACAAAATCCAACGCTACTTGAGCGTTTTAGTGATTGGTTTATTGGTGTTGTTTGCTCGAGCAAGGAAACATTCAATAATTAAAAAAAAAAAGAAAACAAAACAAAAGGAAATATATAAAATTAAAGATTAATATTTTATCGTAGGAATATTACGAATTCACTACGTTTTTATTTAGTCTTACCGCGCCGCTAATTACAATAATTTATTTATGAAATTTACAGGGTAAATCTTGCCCCAATCTTGCATCATAACTTATGGTTACGAACTATTACTAGCGAAATCATTCCCAATTTCCCATTTGATTTGTTTTATGACCACACATTTATTGCATGTACTTGTACTGGTTTATCTTGTAATCTTTTATTTTATTTATAAATATCCACATTTTATTTAGATTGTAAATATAGCAAAATTTACTGGGGTAAATTGTTTCTATTTCTTCGACGTTTGTTGACTTAAATTCATCGCAGGTAGAAGTTTGCTTGGTTAGCGTAGGTCCTAATCAGCGAGTAAGAGAATCAGGCAGTGGCATTGTCCTACTGGCGCCCAAACCCCCCTTTTCTTCACTGAAGCTTGCCGGAGCCTGAACCTGTTGTAGTCATAGGACAGATAAATATTTAGTTTGAAACCTCAAAACGTTTCAGCCTCATATTTCTCCTTCAGGTTTTCCTCAGGAACATACAGCCAATTTCACTTTCAACTGTTCTTCTTTTGCAGTGCGGATTGTACCGCAATACATATAGAAATCTAGGAAGTTTCTGATGACTACTTTGTTCTGTAAAACCTTTCCAAACCATTCTCTTCAGAACACCGTCTTCAGATTCATGTCGTGGCCCCTTTCCATGATAGAACTCGTTAAAGTTCCACTGGGAATACTAAACTGGACGAAGAAAGTGTGACTATGAAATGAGCTGCAGTTTCAATCAGTCCACAGTTTCACTTCCTTAATTGGTTGGACCAATTGCAGAGAAAAGTGGAGATAATTCTCGAATTGAAGACATTCACTTCTTTTGTTGTGTGTCTTCGCATATTGATATGACAGCGTAACTTTGCACAATTAGATCAGAACTAACTTTCCTTTTTGGTAGTACAACACAGCAGTATAAATAGTCACAGTTTCATCAGATGTCAGAGTGTGCTTGTATTATTTCATTTTTGTGTTTCACAGCATAATTTTCTGCAAAGTTTGTCTGCAAAATCATGTACCTGGAGTTAGATCTTTTTTTGTTTTGCAGTTCTTTTTTCTTGCTCAAGATATTGTAGAAATGACCCAAAATTCTCGTAATTTGACGATCGATTCTACAGCAAGTTTTACAGCCTGAAATTCTGGGGTTTCATTTTCCATCCTTCCACTGATTAAGATAACAAATTCATCTCCACAACATGCAAGTTTTCAGAGACAAAATCGGATACCTTATTCTTGCATTCTGTACATTGGTTATTCATGCACTGTGAGGAATTTGCATTACACACGAGAGAGCTA
Organism: Abscondita cerata; assembly: GCA_030710515.1. NCBI lineage: Eukaryota > Metazoa > Arthropoda > Insecta > Coleoptera > Lampyridae > Abscondita > Abscondita cerata. Next base: position 7,060 of record JALBCR010001201.1, read on the forward strand.
ACAGTTGCTCGATTGTGTAAAGCTTGGCATTTCCAAATTCATGAAAAATTTAAAATCAATCCCAAGTTTTCGCAATAAACGCAACAGCATACTTCTTGATCTTTCGATGAGACGGGGAAGACATTTGGACGCCTCAACTCACAAAATTTAGGAAAACCCAACCTTTTGTATCTGGAAACTGTTCCTTGCAGAAGTTGTACACTAAGGTGAAGATGAGCAGATGCTCTGTTGGTGACTTTGTTCTTTCGTTTCTTTATTCCTGACTGTAACAACATCTTTCTTTCCGGGCATCTGTCTAGATATGTGACTTTCTAGATAAAATGGATTAACTTGCTGGACACATTCTTCACTTGTGGCAAAGTGCTTTTTTTGAAGGGTTCCGTGATAAAGTTGTAGAAACTTCAGCTTTCTCTGCAAGTTCTTGTGTTAAGAGCTTTCTTTCTTCTTGGACTGTGTGGTAGTACTGATAGAGTACCTTCTTTTATTGCTTTCCCATGAGATTTTCGACTGAAGAATGGCGAGAAAGACTGGTTTGTTATAAGCTTCAGCTTCTTTCGCAGCTAGTTCCTTTTACGCTCTCATTTTCCGCATTCTCAACCTTGGCTGCTTCATTGTCTTTTCTCTTGTATCTCTTGTTATTTATCTTAGTTTCACTTAAAATTCGCATATCATCTACTGCTTTCTTACGCTCTAACTTCTTTTTTCATTACTTTGTCTGGTTCGGCTTCCCTCTTTCTTTCTGCAGGAGTTTTACCCATGTTCGTGCATACTTGGAAAAACCAAATAATATAACGATTTATTTCAAAAACGTAATTTAGGTGAACAAAATGATATAAAAATAACTTGTTCTAATGACACTAAAGTTACGTTAGTCACATAGTATTACGTTTATGAACGCCTAGTTACGTTATAACGCCTAGTTACGTTAGTCACCTGGTTACGTTAGTCATGCCTGGTTAGGTTAGTCACATGATTAAGCGTTACGTTATGTCAACTGTATTTGTAAATTATTGGCATACCAAATTAGGTAAAACCAGCTGATACATACTATTCATGAAGTCCCAAAATAACAAGACTTAACGGTTTTCAATTCAACACACAAATTAAAAAAAAATGGAAGTATTTTGCGAACAAACGTAAGACAAACCCATTCATTCACGTTTTTAGCCTAACAAAAAAAATCGGTTCAGTATTTTCAATTATTTTGATGGAAATGAAGTATCACATACTGTTCAAGTGAAAAACAAAAGGGCACTTTACTCTTTGCATTACTGCCACTCATATTTAAGTTTTAATTTACCTAATACATAGCAAATTTTACTCACTAAATGTCTGCCTAAAAATTGTGTTTTAGTGTAGACACACGAGTTGCATCGATTCAGAGTTGCCCGATTTAGAAAATTCAATTCTTTAGCTTTAAATGATATATAACATGATGTAGTAATAATAAGTTTGAAAATCGTGCGCACAGGGTTGAATTTACATGGAATCACCTTTACTTAAAAGTGGGAGACCAGCATATTTATCAACAATTTATCATAATATCTATACTGTGCAATTTTAGTAAGGTATTCGAAATGATCATATATGAAAAAAATATATCTCAAGTATTCTCTAATTGATATCTGACTATTAGCATGGTTTTGTATCACAAAGATCAACAATAAATTACTTAACCTGTATCACACAGAATGTTTTTGAAATTTTAGATTAAAAAGGGCAGGTTGATGTTATTTACACAGGACCTCTATATCGAAAGCTGTTGATTTATGGTTGGATTTTCATTGAATTGTTATATAAACTAGAAAGTATTGGATTTTCTTTTGATTCTTTACTCCGGTTATTCACATCCTACCTTCTCAATCAAGAGTTGCGATGTTGAGCAAAAAGGTGCTGTATCAACTTCATTTATTTCTAGTTTAGGAGTTCCACAGGAATCAAATTAGGACCTCTACTTTTCTTAAATCTTCATAGTCTTAAAAATGTGATAAAAATTATTGGTTGCTGACGATTTAAAATTTTAGCCGGAATAATTGACGTTAATGACTAGCTTTGCAACAGCAACGTAATTTAGATACAATAAGTAATTAGTGTATCAATAATAGAGTTACATCTGAATGTATAGTAAATGTTCCGTTCTAACCTATCACAGAACACATAATCCACGGCTTTATAACCAATCTATAGATAACCTGACTTCAAATGCTGGGTTCGAACACTAAAAAGACTTGGGTTATTTTAGACAGCAAATTACTATTTATAGATCTCCCTAAATTATATCTTGTTACAGTCCTATAGAACCGTTGGCTTTATTCATAGAAACTGCAAAGAGTTTACAAACATTCACTGTGTGAAAGTGTTATTTTATGCGTTTGTTTTGTTGATAGTGGAATACGGATCATTAATTTGGTATCCTATTTATCCCATATTAATAGCCTAGAATCATTACAAAAAGATTCTTAAAATATCTTGTTTATATTTCTTCACGATTTTCAATACTCTTCTGGCTCTCTAATTTAAACATGGTTTCTTTAAATACTAGAAGAGTGTTAGGTTAGTTTCAACCTAATGCAAAATAAAATTAACTGTTCTCAATTACTTGAGAAAATAAACATTAACGTACCTCAAATAATATTCGAAATGTTTCTTCTTTTATACAACCCCTTAAGAACAAACTACGATAACTTGAACAAACCAATAAATAATATTGTATTGGATGAAGACCTCAATCAAGACAATTGTTTATTAGTTTGTGAAAATCGATAAAAAAGATTGATAACAATTTAGCACTAAGTAATTGGCCACCAAAAATTTTGGTGTTTGTATTCAAATATTCGCCGTCATACCGTTTTTCAAAGTAGGGGGTGCTAACTGAGTTCAAACCTTCATCCCCAAATCAAATTTCAACAGCAGGAACTGAATACGTTTAATTAAGCATTAATTTGTAATCACGATGGTTTTTACATTAATCTCAATAATTAGTTAATAACAATCAAGTTAAGACAATCTTAAACGTATCGAATTTATACCAATTTGTACCCACGATGGTTTATTTATAATGTTAATAAATATATTATAATCTATTTTTTTCATCTAATGTTAGTAAGCATTTTAACAGTAACTTAACCGAGCGTTTTACAAATTCACAAATCGAAAACTGTCGAAAAATGAATGTAACAATCTTATTTATGAATTATGAACTAATTTTGTACCCGCAATGGTTTTCCTTAATCTCAATAATGACTTAATAATCAATTTTTACTTCACATCTTATAAATAAGTATCCGGTTTTCAAATTTAAAATTTGAACTATCCCCTTTTTTCACTTTTTCCGATGCATTAGAGTTAGTCATTATTATAAAGCAAAAAAAATGTCTGTCCGATGGTCTGCCTTTAGGCTGCCAGCAATATGTAAACGAGATATCCGGAAAACCACCGGTAGATGTTTTAAAATTTTGCATATGGGTCATGCATTTCTAATGTGGCAGATTTGATTAGATTTTGGACATAATTGATCTAGTCAAAACTGCCATTAACCTTACACATATTTATCGAAATTTTGGAATACTTGGAAAGGCATTCTTGTTTTACACACTTTTAAAATTTTTTGTTTCAATACTGAGATATGAGTATCACGCGACGCTAATTGTAATAATTTGTCCATCAATGTATCAATTATACAAAAAAGGTTATGAGAGAAAATGTGTTTTTAAACTTATTTTTTTCTAAACTAATTTTGATTTATTGTTTCATTTTCAATAAAGTTAAAGCTTGAATGACTTTTTTTTCGGCCTGGTCAAAAATTCAGCCTCGAGTGCCATTCGGTGAGAGATGTTTTCAGATTGACAATTTTTCAAAATCAAAATTGCTTAAGAAAACAGATAATTGACTGCGATAATTGATTAAAAAAATTGTAAGGGAAACCACGGGTGTATTTTGTCGCTGGAAAAGTTGCAGGTAACTTGGATGTCAAAGTGACAAATACACTGCGGCAAATGCGATTTTTTATGCATGAATTAAATTATCACTTGAAATATTCTACGCGTGGTCGAAAAATAACACATTTTTAGCGGTTTATTCAATAAATAACTAAGAAATTATCTTATTTTATCAAAAAAAAAAACTGTCATAATCACATGCCCCATCCAAGAATTAGCTTATTTTTTTCTTCCTTCATGTTCCCACTCATTATAGTCCATCCCTCTATCTTCACTTAATTTTAGTAATTTCTTTCTCCTTCCTTTATTTTTTGTCCATTGTATACCTCAATTCCTCTTAGTTAAGTTCCTTTATTATTATTCCTCCTTTTCTTACCTATTGCTTTGAAGTCTCCTCCTATTATTCTTTTTCTTATTTTTTTCTTAACTTCGCTTCCTAACTTTTCTTAGTTACGTCCATTTCTCTTTCATAAATAGTACGTTGATAAGTAAATCCAAGGCAACATATTTTTTTTTCCTATCGAAACCAGAAAAAAATTTTCGTGGACCCCACTTATAACTTGTGAACCCTCAATTTTTTGTCACGCCAACGTGGACCCCCTTCTGGTCTCCTCTCAAATACTCACATTCATAAAAACAATTTCGAAAAAATGTTTCAAAAGTTTTACAAATTTGTTTAATCATGATATTTTTGTAATTTTTATTATGGGCGGGGAAGAAAGTACGCGGGAAGGAAAGTATTTTGGGGAGGATCGTACGTGGGGGGAAACCTAGCCACAACCTAAACAAACAGTCTTGTATATTACACCCTTCTAATTAAAATTAAACTACTCACAGTACATTCTTCCCGTTGCTACTTAGATTGCATTTTTAATGTTTACGCTAAACATTTGTTTACTCATAACAGTTGCTAAAATTCAATTAGATGTCGAAGAAGCCTAGCAGGATTTTGTGCAAATAAAAGTTACTAAAAAGAACAAGTGATAATACTATGTTTGACAAAGAAAAAGAATAAGAATATAAGAAGAATAATGTCAACCATTTTGGGTTCAGTACAAATATGGAGGGAAAAATGAACAGAAAATTATAAAAGAAAATGGAATTAATGAAAATGAATTTGCTAAAGTAGAATGGTTAGTTCATGTAATTGAATAAATGAGAGTGCAAAATAGACACAGAAAAAACTGGAAACCAATGAGACCAAAACCGAAACCAGGATAGAAACCAAACCAAACTGTGAATTGGAAAAATGAAAGAATATAAAAAATTGATGATAATACCTAATGAATAAAGCAAAGACACTCAAAGTTACAACAATAGGAAATAAAGTAACAAGGAACTACGTACAATGAAAAGGAGGTCTAACAAAAAAAGGAATAGATAATAATAATAATAATAATAATAATAATAAGGCCTTTATTTTCCAAACGAATTCATAACCAAAATTACAAATTATAATTTATATAGAAACGTATGATTAACTAAATTTGTTGGAAAATCTTAGGGCGTTAGTTCAAGATAAAACCCACTGGGAATATCTTGTTCTACCACTAAAACCCTATATAACAGAATTTAAATTTAAATTAATACCATGCCTAACAACTAAGTACTTATTTTTACAAACTTAAACTTACAATTCTGTGATATATTCCCTATGATACATATTCTTAAAATATTATGTATAAGCGTATATCAATCTAATATGATTCAAATGCTATTTAATTAATTGTGTTGCTTTTCAAGAGATATGAACGATATTTGGCTTTAAAAGATATACTACTTAAGTTTTTAAACTGATTAGGTAGGTTATTATAAAAATATGCAATACCAAAAGTAAAACTTCTTTCAAATAAAAAGATGATTTATGTATAGGTGGTGTAATTAGGCCTTTGTTACGTAAATTCAGAGTATGGACGTCTGTGCGATATTTAATTTTATTGTATAGATATGATGGTTTATGTAACGCATTATTTTGTAATAAAAAGATGGAAACCTGCAAGCAACGTCTACCACTCATATTTAACCAATTTATCTCCTGAAGCTGTGTGATATTCTGTCATATTTCCATTGTTTCTTAGTATTAGCCTCAAACATGAGTTTTGTACACGTTGAATTTTTGAGAAACCTCTTTCGTAATAAAAGTGCCATATATTTCGGAACAGTAAGAAAAATGAGATAAAACCAAAGTATCACACAACATAGTTTTTATACCCAGTGAAAGTGAAGCTCTATGCGGAAAAATTAACTTGAGGTTGCAGTATGCCTTCTTTATACAATTGTTAACGTGTTTTGTGTACTTAAATGAATTATCTATAATTAAACCTAAATTACGCGCATCATTACATTCAGGAATTATGCTGTTATTGATGATAAAGTTGGCAGAAAGTCGCAACTCACTTATGTTATTGGGGTTACCAAAAATAATGACATTTGATTTTTCAGCGTTAAGTAGCAGGGAATGTTGTCTAGCTATATTAGAAATGGCATTTAAATCTTCATTTATCAGTTTAATAGATTTTAGACGATCTTGCATCTTAAAGGAATAATACAATTGAGTATCATCAGCGAACATATGCATAGAACAAGTTTTTATGTGATTATGAAAATTTGATGTGTAGAGGGTAAACAGTATTGGTCCAAGAATAGATCCTTGAGGAACTCCTTTGTTGATTAATCTAAATTCAGATGATTGTTGACCTAGTTGAACTCTTTGGCTTCGGTCAGTAAGGTAACTTTTAATAGTTCAATTGTAGATTTTCCAAACCCAATGTAATGAAGAATAGCGAATAATAAATCATGTTTGATAGTGTCAAATGCTTTACTAAAATCTAGTAAAACCAAGACAGACATTTTATTTTCTTCGCGGGCTGTTATTAGATCGTCTGTTACATGGGCAAGAGCAGTTGTACAACTGTAACCTTTACGAAAACCAGATTGTGTTTCAGATAATACGGAATGTAAATCAAGATACTTTGAATTTGATCACAAATAATTTTTTCAACAATTTTAGAAAATACAGGCAATCTACTAATTGGCCTCAAATCTTTTAATTGGTTGGCATTCGGAATTTTTTTAATGGTGTAATGACTGCTCTCTTCCATACTGCTGGGAACTTACTTTCAATTATGCAGCAATTTATTATGTGAGTCAGATAAGGCAAAATTATAGGACAACAGAGTTTTATTATGTGAGTATTTATACCATCGATACCACTACAATTGGACTTTAACTTATTTATAACATGCATTACTTCATATATGTCAACAGTTTTTAACAATAGTTCCGGAGCATTATCATTTGTTTTATTACAATTGTAATAGTTCAAAAGTTCTGAATCACCAGCCACTGTACTTGGCACATTACTAAGGAAGAAATTGTTTATTAACTCAGGATTATTTAGATGACTTGGTAAATTATTATTCTTAGATTTACTAATACCTAAAGAATGAAGTTCTTTCCACAAAAATTTTGAGTCATTTTGATCATAAGTTGTTTGAAATATGCGCTTTCTCCTTATTAATTGCAGATGTAATTTCATTTCTAAGTGTTTTATAACTATTCCAATTAGCAGATACTTTGTTTTTCTTAAATTTTTTGTAAGCTTTATTTCTTAAACTGATCATTTTTTTAATTGTAGTGGTTATCCATGGCATTTTTTTATGCGTTATTTTAATGGTTTTTAATGGTGCGTGTACATTCAGTGTTTGTATAATATTATCAACCAAGAAATTTACTTTAGAATCAATGTCATTTAAATAGAATACACTTTGCCAGGGAACAAGTTGCAAATCTTTATAAAACTCAGTAAAACGGAATAGATTATAATCTCTAATTGTTTTATACAATATACAGTTTTGCGACGGCATATTTAATTCACAGAATATTGCTTCATGGTCTGAAAACTTGGCATCTAAAATTCCAGAATTTTTACTAAAGTTTTGTCTGATACTATAATTACATCTAATAATGTTCGCGTATTCATGGTTATTCTTGTAGGAGAAGACAATTAATTGTGAAAAGTTTACGGTTTCAATCATGGAATTGAAGTATTTGGTTTCCAGTATTTTGGGTTAATAGATCAATATTTACATCACCAAAACAACAAACCACATCACACAAAGTAGACATATGTACACACGATTTCTCTAATTCATCACAAAATAATTTGTAGTCTACGGTTTGTGGTCTGTAAATTACACCTACTCCTATCAAAGTTTATCAATTTTTAAAGAAATCCATAGTTGTTCAATAACATTAGTCATCTCAATAATAGAAAAATTATAAAATTTATTTAGGAAAAGTGCAACTCCACCACCAATACGTCCTTGCCTATCATTTCTTATAACTGAATAGCCAGAAATTTCTATTTTATCATCAGTAATTATGTTGTTTAACCAGGTTTCACTTAAGCCAAAACAATCAAAATTTGAACTTAGCACAAAATCTCTCACAACATTAAATTTAGGTAACAAAGACCTAACATTAGTATATGCTGCTTTAAATATTTTTGGAGGCATATATAAGTATAATATAGGTATTTATTTACTGGTATTGAATATAACTATACATTTTATAAGTACTAACAACACAATAGAATTATAAAGTAAATAAACATAAATGCAAACAGAGATATCCAAACAAGTTGATACGCTTACAAATACTACAATATAAAATAATTCAAACTTTTGGCAAGAAAGATAAACTTAAATGCGGATCAAGAATAATAGTATATAACTTAGAGGTAAGCTCACTTACTATGTATGAATTGTAGCATCCTTATATCAAATAACACAAAAAAGCATTTAACATGAGAATTCAAATTAACTTTAAATCGGAAAAGTCTTAACGTGTTTTATAATATTATTCACTTTTACTAGAATTTTTCCATCACTAGATCCACACCGATTTGCCAAACTTTTTCACTGTCTCTTTATACAATTGATGGCGTAATTTAGTCAAATCTTCCTTTATTACAATATTGGATCCTTTCAGCTTGCTTTTATTTTTAAATACCAATTTTTAGCATTTCTACTGATAAATTTAACCAAAATAGGTTTGTGGTTATTCTCTTAGCATACAATCGATGGCTGCAATCAATAGCTTCAGGTGAAAGATCAATGTTAAGTTGTTGTTTGCACAAATCAATAATTATCTGATCCGTGTTTTCATTAAGTTGGCACTTTGCGGTATACCAAAAACACGTATGCTATTCCGTCTAGAATACATTTCGGAATCATCCTTAAATTGCACAAGTTCTTGTTTTGTTACACGCAAATTCATCTTCCAAGTGATGTAACCTTTTTCTTTATATGCTTGGATTTCTCTTTTAAATTCATTCACTATAGAATCTTTTATTCTGGACACTAAATTATTAATTAAAGTGTCAGAACTAAGAACTTTTCAACTATATCTTTAATTCGGGTTCTTCATCAGAAGATCGCGTGACACAGTTTCCGTGGGCATTTTCAATGTATTAGTTAACTTAAAAAAATGGACTTAACTAAGGAGCTACACTAAACACGTCTATTCTTTATGAGAACGCATTACAGAATGATACTTAGAGATGCGAAAACGACTAAATGTCCGCAGGTATACATGATGATATCAATCTCTTGAATTATCGATTTATCCGGAGTTAAATACGCTAATAATCTTGTGATACACCTGTCTCATATTCAAACTCCTACTTATTGTAATGTAATAAGAAAATATGATGGAATATATAATTTCTAAAGTTAAACCATTGATTATAAAAAATTCGAATCAATGGTTACCTCATTACTTTTAACAATAAAAAGGTAGTTGGGTATAATAACTTACTATAAATTTATTTTTAGACACATCATTGTCTTTGCAGACAAGTGAGATTTGAGAATCTATTTCTATAAATTGTTTTATTTGCGTAATATCATATGAATTCACGTTTTAATTAAAACGATATATAGGGACGCGGAATACATTCCGAAGGGTATTAGAAAACTAAATATTTAATGCATATTTTTGTTCCAAGGATGCGTGTGGATACATACCAGTAGTTAACGATACATATTTCACCAATAGATCGAATAGCAACATGTATGTATTAATTTATCTGGAATACATTGACTTGGTGTAAAACACAACATTATTTTCTATTTTTTTACTTAATGTACTTTTTAATTATTTATATCAACATTGGACAAAATTCGGATATTCTTTTTTTTTCATGTGTATTATGTGACTATCGATTCATTGATTTCTTTTGTTAAAGTTTAATAAAACTTTGCTTACAACGCAAATGACAGTTTAGCAGGTAAATACTCATTAACTAATTTCTTTTCGTAAGAAAAACAAAAGGAAATTGAAAGTTTTAAGTTGAAGATTTTAAATATTGTGTTTGTCTTTAAATGTAACTTAAATTTACGCCTTTAATCAGCTTTACGATTCACGCAAATTTGAATTATATTACTCCGTACTTTTTTTCTATTTTTACCCTATTTAATCCAATAAGCATATATTTTTCGTTACTTATTTTTAATAAAATTTTTGAAGTGTTTTATCAGTGAGATAGCTTGAAGTAATCTTGATTGCTTTAAATTCATAATATTAATTGCATCATGGTTAGTTAAAACAATGTAGATCATTAGAAATTATTCAGACTATGGCTAAACAAAATTCTTTGTGAATTTGGCTTTGCTGAATGTTTTATATAATAACCTAGTAATTATCTATTACAGTTTGCATAACTTGTTTGTAACGGTGATATCTCAATGAGATTCCAAAAACAAGGTACCTTCAAAATTAATGACTAGTTGTGCTCTTTTTAGACCCATTTTACTGATGTATTTCAACGAGGACAAATGAATTTTGCATAAGAATAACAGAGAGAATAGTTTCTTAAATCACACAGAAACTTACTTATTAAATAACCCGTAAAACGCAATTAATTGAATTAATAGTAATATTAATCAAGATCCAGATTACTGAATAATAGATCCAGGTAATGCTTTTTAAGATGAAAGGAATTTTTTCATTTCATGATTTTGTTTCAATTTTAGGTTTCGCCCATACTAAAGCTACCCAATTTAAGCGACAAAAACACACCCCAGTTAAAAAGATTTATAAAGTGTAGTAAATTATAGTGTATTAAAAATGGTTTTAAAAATAATTTAGCATTAAATGCGGCATTTTTGGTTTTATGAAAAGCAGTATTAGATTTTTATAATTTTCATTATCCGGCTTTATGAAGGTATGAACTATTTTCATGTAAATCAGTTGTTGTCTATTAAATGTAAGTACTTAGGTTAGAAGTCTTTGGTTAATTAGATTTAAAAAAATATATGTTTGTGGTGGTTTTTTCATTATCTACATCTTGTGGTGGTTGCTGATGATATAAAAACTATTATATCATAATGCTGTATAAAAACCTCGAATAAGTGGCGTTATCCGAAATAAATTGTTGGCACGTAAATGAGTATCTAATCCCCAACACATGTTATAACTGCCCTTCTTTACGTTGTTCGAATTGGTTTTATAATTTTATGGTTATAGTGGTTCTTGTAGTTGAATGATTTACAGTTTACAAAGGGTTTGCTTCGCTGTTATTACAACAAGGACCTACATGTTAAATTTGTATTAAAATTTTGACATGGCACCTGAATGAAACTGCATAGCTTCAAATCAGTTTGTTTAACCATGTTTCAACGTTAAGATAATAAATATGTAAGAGAGAACTGGATTTCTCCTGACAGTATTAGAACGGCATCCTCAATGTCCCAACATTTGAAATGAAGTATTAAATAACAACCGATTTTATTATAATAATAACCATGAGGCGATTTTTGAGCTCTGATAGCAAAAGTGGTTCTCTGTACTATTAATTAGACCGTTGTTTTCTTAGTAATTCTAATTATTTATGTAAACATACTTAAAACACAATTAAGGATATTCTTAATATACTTTTAATGAGAAATTTGTAAACTTATCCTTGTTATTATCAGCAATGTACTGACATGTTACTGATATACTATTTATGACAAAGCATTTCTATACTACATTGTTTACCTATTTACTGTTTAGTTTTGCTGTAATCCATCCACTATCTCATTACGCAAGACATGGTTATCACATCCTTACAATCAGGAAGTTTAAAGCATACTGAAATCTTATCGACGTTCTATTTTTTTGTTCAAGAATTAACTAATGTTTGAAAACATTTTGGGGTTTTAATATTTTTTTAAAAGTCCAGTTGTTTTATTGTGGATTGGAGTTTACAACGTATAAAATCTTTCACATCTACATTTGTGTAAATGTTACATAAGCATATAATTCAGTCAATGTATACAGGGTGCCCATAATCTATCTCATAACATGGGTAACTTTCTTAATATGCAAAATAGGTAATCGGTTAAATTAGGAAAGTTGGGCAGAATTACAAGCAAAATGTTAAACTTTTTTCAAATTGGACATATGTCTTCAATTTTTGAAATTTGGTGAAAAACTGAAAACAGAACGATTTTTAATGTTGTCCTGTTCCACTACTACTTACTTTAAACTGAACTAAAAATGATCATCTTATGCATATTTTTACTAGAATTCGATAAATATTTTTGTCAAATGGCATAACCCTCTTGATTTTCGTATATAACACAAAACTTACTTTTTTTAAATGACAAACTATAGTTGACTGAGATCTGATTAAATAGCTTTTTTTTTACGATTTCATTGATATAAGGTAACGATGTACTTTACTCTTACATTTTTTTTGTAAATGCTAAAAGTAGTTTGATTGATACAATTAAGCTGCGGAAATAACATACACAGGCAGGCTATGGAAACAAATGCTTCAAATTCAAAACCTGTTGAAATCAAGGCCTGTCTTCATCAACTAAATAATTTGATTTACATAAGTAAGTTGTATTATTCATATCGCGTGATTTATTTTAAAACATAAAATTCTCAAAGTCGAACAATGTATTCAAATGAAGATGAAAACGACATGCTTTTTTTATATTATGCTGAACAACACAAATAGTAATGTCAGCCAGTGAAAATGTATTTGGAAAAATGATATATGGAAAGAAGACAACCGTAACAAGACTTTTTTTCCAAACTGGAAAAATAATTTAAAACTTATACATGGATCATTTATGAAACCAAAGCTAAAAGTTTAATCAAGAAGACGAAGAAAGAGTTTTGGCATATGTAAATTATAAACCAAAAACATCTACCCGTGAAATTGCAAGTGAGTGTGGTACTTCTACAGAAAAGCTGTTTAATTAAAAAACAAAATCGATTCAAGCCGTATAAATTTCATATCGGCAAACACCTTGTATCCAGCCGACTCAGAGAGAAGATTAAATTACGCTCGATGGTTTTAAGAGAAACTGACAACGATCCATATTTCTCGCGCAGAATTTTATTTAATGACGAGGCAAAATTTACCAATAACGGTGTATTTAATAGACATAATAATAACTATTGGTCTGAGAACAACCCTCATGTTACTGTTGAGAGACGAGATCAACATATTTTTCAATAAATGTGTGGTGTGGCATCCTCGGTAGCAGAATAATTGGTCCGTTCTTTTACAATTACCATTTAAATGGAAGGCGATATTTAGAATTTCTTCAAAATGACTTGGAAGACATGTTAGATGAACTGCCATTAAATGTGGTACAAAATCTTACTCATTTCCAACATGATGGTGCTCCTGCTCATAATTTTAGAGCTGTTTCTGAATATCTTTCCGAACGTTTTCCGAGCTGGATCGGTAATTAATCTCCTATTAATTGGCCGGCAAGAACACCTGATATCACACCTCTCGATTTTTCTTGTGGGGAACCGTTAAAGACAATTGTACAAAGAAAAACCCAATAATGTAGAAGAATTAAAAGATAGAATTAGGTTGATTATTAGAAGAATTCGTCCTTCAGTTTGGAAAAAGTGCATAGAGAGATGGTTAGAAGATGTCAAATGTGCATATTGGTTAACGGGGCCATTTCGAACATTTAATATGAACTTTTATGTCTTTTGTACATTATTGAAATAGAACATAATTACAAACCATTGTTAGTACCTACTTGTGGTATTATATTGTCAATATAAATTTTTGTTAAAGTTTAACAACTTGTAAAACTATTTGTTCCTTAATGGTATCAACAACACAATTTTGGGCATTTAAATAGAAATACAAGAGTAAAGTATATCGAACCTTATATCAATGAAATCGCAAAAACAAAAGCTATTTAATAAGATCACAGAACTATGATTGTCATTTTAAAAAATGTAAGTTTTGTGTTATATCTCGAAAATCAAGAGGGTTATGACATTTTGAGGTAATTTTATCGAATTCTACGTAAAAATATGTATAAGATGTCATTTTGAGTTCAGTTCTAAAGTAAGTAGTAATTGGAACAGGACAACATTAAAAAAAATCGACTGTTTTTCAGTTTTTTCACAAAATTTCAAAAAGTTGAAGACATATGTCAAATTTGAAAAAGTTTAACATTTTGCTTGTAATCCTGCCCAACTTTCCTAATTTAACCGATTACCTATTTTGCATATTAAGAAAGTTACCCATGTTATGAGATAGATTATGGGCACCCTGTATAATCAATGTCTTTTTCATTCTATGCAATACCAATGGGCCCGTTTATGCATCTATTTTTTTATTTAACCAGACAGTAGCACAATATTGTGCTGTATGCCAATGCAGCTGGTACGCAGTGTCTTTGACAGTATTTCATGTTCATTTTTTGTTTAATTTTTTCTAAATGATTCTTGTAAATTAAAAACGTAAAAGCAATTTAGTAAAAGAGTGCTTAAGCACGCTGCTCGACTTGAATTATCTGCCAGCAGTTTTTATTAACGAATTCCATTTCACATGACTGGCCTCGAGTGATAGTGATAGTTTTGTGCGCTGTTTTAGATTTCTATGATTGGAGTTCCTAGTTCCTCGAAGAAATCGGCGAAGTCGTTTTATGACTATGCTCGATATTATTAGATGGTTAAAAGTTACGTAGTTCAATGAAAATTGTAAGACCAATTTGCTTGAATATCTAATTTAATCCCCCGTGGCTTTACCTCGAGGAAAACCTGTACGACACACATCGTCCTGAAACTGTAGCTATCGATGAAATCACTGCTATTCAATTTTCAGGATATGTCGCTTTATTTTGATTAAACATCTTCTTGAAATCTGGTTCCTATAAATTATTCGATTTCAGTATAGTGAATTTTAAATCCTTCGGATACAAGAAACAGAATAAATCAATTGGTTGTCTCTAAATATAAATATTAAATGTCGTGAGACAAATTTTGATTTCACGCGTATTAACTCCATCTTTATTTTTCTTCAGTATTCCATCAACCCATTTATTTTTTAAAATTTTCTTTACTGCTGTTTTTGCATCTACAAGTTACTGTGTCAAGCAACCTTTTAAGTAGTTGAAGAAGTAACTCATATTCAGAAGAAAAATCTAAATAAAAGAAAGGCTTTATTCTGAAATGAAACATTATTCTCAGTTTTTTTAATTTCTAGTTTTCCAGTTGCCTAGAACGTGCGGAATATTATTAAAAATTCTAAATCTGTTAGATGCCTTGATAAAGAATGGGCTCAAACCAGTCAGAAAACGTCGGCTAAATTGGAATAACGTGCATCGAATTTTTAATTATACCTCATCCTCCGCATCTCCTCCTAGAAGGCCCAGGCAACTAGGAAACTAAAAAATTCAAAAATTAATAAAGGAATTTCAACTATTGATAATTATCAGCTTTGTTGCTTTGAACGTCCTTAAGGGACTCTATAATATTGTGCAATCTAGAATATTCATCCGTCTAATCTAAAACTCACTACGTCTGACGGTAAAACCAAGCGTCTCATTTCTCATAAAATATTTAGAATTAATGACTACAAAGAAAAGAAATTGTTGTTGAATGTCGGTTCATATGTAACACAAACCATTTTTTGACTGATTAATGGTTATATAATATAATGCTATTTTCATATAAATTATACAACAAGACAATCGAAAATTCTAGATTACAATTATAGCCTGAAACATGACGAGACCGAAGATCTTTAGTTAATAAGTCGAGTTTAGAGAATTTTCGATTATCGAGTTATTTACAGTTGACTATTGTATAAAGAAAAAAAACAATTGTTTTGTTTAATAATCAGTTATTTGAATAAACATACACAAATGTTTGTATATTCGTTCACTATGGTTACTATGGTATAACCACAAAATAAATAAATTTGAGTGAACTTGACGCCATAGTTGTGGTTGTTTTTAGCGGCAATTTTAAATGATTTGAATAATTTCTTGTAGGTTACACAATTGAATTTTGTCACAGAATAATACTTACTTCTTGCAGTAGTTTAAAAACAAACATTTACATTACTAGTTTAAGGTAAGGTTGAAAAGTAAACCACCAGTACTATAGTATTAAATTTTGGATCACGTGAATAAGTGGGAGTTTAGCTGGTAGTGCATGTATTCTGTGGTATAACCGTTTAAATAAATATACGGTACCTAAGGAAAATGTCGTATTCTTATTGGTTTATCATGTTAAGAATGGAAAAGTGAATCTTATACTTTCAATTCAACCCTGTGAAATTACCGAATTGAAAGAACAGTGAAAACCTTAATGAAAGTTCAACAAAACAGACTTACACGTACCCTCTAATTTAAAGGAACATTGGGTCAAGGGAGATTCATACAATGGATTTCAACGGTGATGAGAACATCAGCTTTGAAATATCAATATTTTTACGTCTACCTGTCATATCTGTTATTTTTCGTTTAAAGTGTGGTATGGGTTATAATGTATTCTTATTTAAACAGTTTAGGCGAAACTGTACAGCGCATTGCGGTGCACATATGTTTTTCATAGTGCTTCACAACTTTTAAACAAATTATGCTTAATACACGTGCCCCAAAATGAATTTTAAAATTTAGTGGTTAGATCCAATCAAATTGATACCTAATTGCATATAACCGGAGCCGGATAACAATTACAATTATAACGATCATTATGGTACAGTTCTAAGATTTTAACGACCACTTACGTAACGGTAGATTATCCGAGGCGTAATTAAATGAACGTTGCTGTTACAAAGGCTAATACGTAAATTAAGTAATTAAAGCAGGCGAGATAGCAGATTAAGTAACAAAAAACAAGAAAAATTAAAAACTGAAACATCGCAGTGGCAATGGTCAAGGGGGTCACAAGCAACTTGTATAAAAATATTCTGCCAGGGGTTTATCTTATACTTTCAATGGGGAACGGGTTAAAGGGGGTGGAAAATATTTGTTTGTGATTTTTTACGATTTTCGGCGAAACTTGACGTTGTATCAAAAACATTCAACAGGCAAGTTGTAGCTTATAAAAAAACCTACAATTTTTTGTATGAATCACTTCTGACCATAACCTCAAAATTATCGAGAAATATAAGAAAATTCATAGTCATTTGTTTTTATGTAATAAATAACCAAAAAATTTTGAGTTAGAAAAATAAAATTTTTTCGGTCAAAACACTTTTTTTTTCAGATTTTTCTCGTACAGAGTTCTGCAGGTGCGCATTTTTTTGTTTTTAAGTGTACTTTTTGATACAATGATAATCCACTACGGTTCCAATTTGAAAACATGCTCAAAAATTGAAAAAAGTAAAAAATTAGTGTTTGAAAAATTAATTTTTTAACAATTGTTGGTAATTTGTTTAAACTTTTGAGAAAATTAAAAAACTGATTACACCATTGAATTGTGGAAAAAATTACTAAAGAAAATATGTTTTTTCTTTTATCTAAAATTTCATACGTGTGCAGTATTGTTATAAACATTAAACGGGCATGTTGGAAGTCTCAGATAAAAATTAAAAATAATCGTTTTCTAATTTTTTGCCACAGGTATCAAGTATCATCTGTGTGTCCTATCATTAGTGAAAGTTAATAATGAGTCTATTTCTATTAATCCATTATTACTTTTTCAACGTTTGTTTGTTAATATTAACTCTAAAAATGACATGAACAAATATTTGAAATTCGAGCTTGCTCAGTTCCCGGTTTCACTTTTTACAGAAAATGGTTTCAGGAAAAAATGTTAAATCGCAAACATGTTTAATCAGTTCTCGAGTACAAAAGTTTTGCCAATACCGAAAATGTTGTACATGTTGTTGACGGTGGATTTTGTTACAAAGTAACTTGCAAAAAAATGATACTATCGAAGTGATCACCGGAAAGTACTTGACTAATAAGTTCGTAAACACTATGCAGACAATAGCTGTATAGTGTTTGACGGTTATCCGGACAATGAAGTTGACAATGTCAATTCATGTGCATCTTCAACAAAAACAGCAGAACGTTTGAGACGAAAATGTTCTACAACTGTGCATTCGTTTAATATTGAGCCTCAGATACAAATAACGCTTGCAAAAGGAAGTTTTTATCAAATGAGAAAAATAAGATTCAATTAATACAAGCATTGTCAGCAGCATTAAAATTTGATAGATATACGACTAAGCAAGCTGAAGAGGATACTGACTCTTTGATCAATTCAGCAATCGAAATCGCCGAACAAAACAAAGTCACGAATGCAACAACACGAGTTGTCGAATATAAAAAAACTGTCGTTGTTCTATTAAATCAGTTAAGTTCGATTGAAGCACGAATTTACTTTTTGACGCCAGGTGCAGGCAATGTCAGCGATAAAATTTATTCTTCAAATAGTTATAAACATGAAGAATATCGATCTATTGTGGCTCTTTTTACATTGTTTTAGTGGTTGTGATATAACCTCTGATTTTGCAGGTAAAGGTAAAAAAACAACAATAAATTCCACAGTTGACTGAGTTGGTTAGGCCGTTTTTTGAAACAAACGCTGATCGAAAAGTAATTGCTAGAAATTGCTGTCAATTGTTCTAATAAAGAAAAAATTGTGAGAGATATTAGTGACTTGGAGCAACCAAGTCTTTTCTTGAGTCCGGACTGTGAAGCTCCAACTGAGGGGACTGATCTTGAAGAATCCTTTCACGAATGTGACGAAGATATAGACTGTAACGAAGAATCTGACGAAAATGATAAAGGAAACGTGCGGAAAAAAAATTGCTATAATCAAATAATTTGTTCGTTTGTTTTAAATATGTAAATATTTGTAGTAAAAATAGATAAAAATAAAGAATATGTTTTTTTAAACTCTTCGATGTTTAATAATTTCATTTAAAAAAATCATTGCACATCGATTAATCATGTTTAAAACAATTAAATAAATATTTTTCATTATTGTTATTGTATAATATCAGCTTAAGTATACACTATTTTTAAATTTAATGTAAATTACAATATTTATTAAATAATTTTCATTTAGAAATGAAACAAAAAAAAAAAATATAATTTTTTCCACGACCACTATGAAAACTTTACATTTCGTAGTCATAAACCGCTAGAGAAAATTTTCGTATCTAAACATCTGCAGAAACTCATTTCGTTACTAGTACCGGTATATACCGTGTGTCTCGGATAATCTGAAGCATTCTGTTTAACATGTGGTATTTGAAAAGTCCGATTTATATGTCTCCAAAGTGTTTTTAGGATATTTTCACTATCAGAACACTTAACAATGAGTACTAGAAAACGTTTGACGTAATAATTTCTAAAATTTAACCAAACATATTAAAAATATTTGAAAAAATATTTCATAGTATTTCAAAACGAACGAGGGTTCAAATCCCAGTCCGATTTCTTTTTTTAGTTGTATTATTATTTTTAAAACACAGCGTTTAATTTCTATCGGTAAAGAAATTTTTTTACTTGAACCGTTAATGGATTTATTGAATATTCACATTATGAAACATTTAGTTTAATTCTTTAATAATAGGGAGTGTTTGGATATCGTAAAATCTTCTGCACATGCGTAGAAGGAACTCACGCAATTTTAGCGTTTGATTTTACGATATCCAAAAACTCTTTAATTGAATATTATTCGAATAAATCCATTGCCAGTTCAAGTAAAAAAAAAAACTTTTAATTATGTCTCTTCACCGATGGAATTTCCCCGTTGTTCTATAAAATAATAATACAACAAAAAAATGCTGGATTTGAACTCTCACACGTTTTGAAATATTATTAAATATTTTTTCAAATATTTTTAATATGTTTTAATAGTATATTGTTTATATACTATTTTGCAATTTTCGAAATTTTGAGATTATGGTCAAAGTTGAAGATTTTTTTATAATCTACAACTTTTGTGTTCAAGACTTTTTTCGATTCTGTGACAAAAAATTTAAAAAACGATTATTTTAATTTTAATCTGAGACTTCCAACATGCCCGTTTAATATTTATAACAATACTGCACACGGATGAAATTTTAGATAAAAAGAAAGAACATATTTTCTTTAGCAGTTTTTCCGCACAATTCAATGGTGTAATCAGTTTTCTAATTTTCTCAAAAGTTTAAACAAATTATCAACAATTGTTAAAAAATTAATTTTTTGAAACACTCATTTTTTAGTTTTTCAATTTTTGAGCATGTTTTCAAATTGGAACCGTAGTGGATTATCATTGTGTCAAAAAGTACACTTGTAAACGAAAAAAATGCGCACTTGCAGAACTCTGTACAAGAAAATTTTGCCATGACTTTTTTAATTTGAAAAAAGTGTTTTTAACCAAAAAAATTGAATATCTCAAAAAAAATTTTATTTGTTTTAACTCGATTTTTCACTTTTTCGATAATTTTGAGGTTATGGTCAGAAGTGATTCATACAAAAATTGTAGGTTTTTTCATAAGCTACAACTTGCTTGTTGAGTGTTTTTTGATACGACGTCAAGTTTTGCCGGAAATGGTAAAAAATCAGAAAAAAATATTTTCCACCCTCTTTAACTACCCCTCCCATAAATAAGATCAAACCCCCTGGCAGAATTTTTTGTTACAAGTTCCTTGTGACCCCCTTGACCATTTGCCACTGCGATATTTCAGATTTTATTTTTTTTTAAACGTAATTTCTTGCACTATACGTATTAGCCTCTATAAAGCCCTCACAGGTTTGAGCGAAACGTCTGCTTTTTATGTAATTTGAGACCGTTATTTTCAACCTCACCTCCATCTAGAAGGTTAACAACTTTAAATTATAAACTTAATTGGAGGAAAAAAATACTCTCAACTGGAATAAATTTTATACATTGGAAGTTTGATTTCAAATTCAAAGTCCCCTTAATAAACAAAATCAATAATTAATGATTGTTGATATATTTTTGCATGACTTCAGTTTTATCTCCTACTAAGAAATAAGAAAAATCAACTTGAAATAGTAGTGTTATAAAATTAAACTATTTTATATGATTGGTTAAATTACTTAATATCCCAGACCACTACTACGTTTTGTTCTGGTTTATATTAGTGTGGACCTTACTACTATATATTCAGCAGAGTAATAATTTATTGTTAAATTTAATTTAATTAAATGATTTATTTATTAACATTTATTTTTAAATCGTTGCTTCATTTATAATTATTGTGAAAGATTTTAATTGGGTGTCGAAACATTAAATAATATCTTGATGGAAACCGTATATCTTATTGATTCCCATATTTAACCAAATTAATTTTCTTATGCCTTGATCACTTTAAGACAACATGAAGTCCAATATGTTTTTAGTACTTTGATACACATGTTTAATCAACTTTAACTACGCTTACAAGAGTGGGTCAGGGTTCACTTGTTTAAATTTTTGACGAATTTCTTAAGCTGAAACAAATGCTTTGATATGACATACCAATTCACCATTGCAAAAAAAATATGCAACCAGGATTACAGAAGTTGAGCTAAAAAATTTGTAAAGTTAGAATTATTAAATTATCATGCATTTTCGTAAGATATTGCAGTTATCAACTTAATTTAATTTTTTGAATTTGCCAATACATTTATTGTTTAATCATATTGCTTCAGTTTTGCATATACATATTTATAAAGGGACGTAGGAAGTGTTTTGATTGTTTCGTTCTATGACAGTAAATTAAATATTTAATGCGAATAGTTCAACAACTCATTGACATTTATTTCTATTGAAGATAACTAAAGTCCAAAGTTCAGTAAAAAGAAGTATGAAGGAAAGTAGGTAAGACAGAAAGAACTACAAAAGCTTTTGTTTTGAAAATTTTCAGTAAGCAAAAGAATTCGATTATTATTGTATTATTGTTATAGGAAATATCATGTTACTTGTCTTATATTTAGTAAACTGTTTATTTATCAACGATAAATTTTGTTCTCGGTTTATGTGTTTGTATTGAATGATAAGGAGGTTGAACGAGTAATGAAGACCATGGAATTGAAACGCAATAAAGTATTTTAGAATTCCAGTTATTTTGTAATTTAAGAAATTAAACTACTTCTGGTCTCAAAAGAGTTCTATAATGAGAACTTCATTGATAATGAATGAATGAATGAATATACTCTTTAGGTATTTAATATACTAGCTTTTTCTAGCTATTTTTACTCCATATCGGTAATAATACTTTAAGGCATATCAAATTTCGAAATTGCAAATTTTATCACCAAATCTTTAAATTTTTTCCGTTAAATTAGAGTTAGTACATTATAATGAATCCCCAAAGAAATTTATATGGAAGCCGGTTTTCCGTTCGTATGTAAATGGTAGGTAGGTAGCTGTTATCTATAATACGAGATATCTGATTAGATTATATTATATTAGATTGGGTATACTGAGAAGTTTTAAAATATTTCCAAATAGTATACTATTAATTTTACCTTTATTTTTTCTTTAAATAAAAATTGCTTGTAAAATAATTATTCACAACTTTGTTGTTTAAACTATATTTCATCAATCCGATAAGTAATTACTAACATACGACAATCACGTGATACAATATCTTCAAAAATGTTAAATATACAAAAAAAGTTATGAAAAGAAAGTTGCTGTAAATTACATTATGTAAAACTCTTATTTGAATATTTTTTTGCTACAACGCAATTTCCGCCGAGGCGCAATTTCTACCCGATCTTACACTTTTAATGATAACAGCTTAAGTGTTAATTTTCTAGATGTATTTAGTCAGATATCGGAGCTGAAGTCTTTATGCAATCCTGGAGCTGATGGTATTCGTAGTATTCTATTAAACAATTGTCAATTTTCGATTTCTACTTCATTATATTTACTATTTCAGTCGTCTATTAATGAAGGTATATTCCCGAATATTTGGAAAAGCAGTTATGCAGTACCATTTATTAAATCCGGAGACAACGATCGTGTTGATAATTATAGAGGTGTTTGCAATCAATCAGTTATTCCTAAAATGCTTGGTTTTATTGTGACTAAGCAGTTGCAATGGTCATTTCATGTAGTACTGTTTCTAGTAAAGACCACGGTTTTTGGATTAACAGATCTACACTGTCTAATTTGATAGAATATTTTGGGTCTTTGAGTGATAGTTTTTCCGTGAGATGTCAAATAGGTTTTGATAAAGCGAACCATCGACTTCTTCTACATAAATTAAATATGATGGGTTTTAGATATAACACAATTCGATGGTTGGCTAATCGTACTCAACAGGTGAAAATTGGGAGTTTTATATAGTCCCCTTTGTTTTTACATTTGGTGTACCAAATTGGCCACATTTTATTATTTATGAATGACTTATGATATTCTTTTTGTCACACTAATTTCCTATTTTTATGCGGAGGATTTGAAATTATTTAAAATAATTAAATCAATTAATGACCCTGAAGATTTGCAACGTGATGTTGATATATTGTATGTTTCAATGGTGCTTAATTAATCAATTGCCTTTAAATATTAAGAATGTCTCTATATACCTTTTTTTTAGTGGAAAATCTGTCTCTGTCTTTAATTATTATATTAATGGGTAATTTTTAAAAACAGTTTATGAAATTTTCCCACGACCATTATACGAAAGTGGTGATGACACCTTAAAAATTAGGTTCACCTGTTACGATATGACACGTTATACTATAGGGACCGTGCATAAATGCTATCAGCGCCACCTAACGAAGATTAAGTGCATTTCTATTGGTACAAACGCGTCAAACGCATAAGTTGTCTTAACTTTGTATCAGTTTTATTAAGCTATTTCTTTTGGGATTCGATTAAAATGAGTATTGATAACGCCGGTAGTGTACGTAGAAAGTGTTCTACTAAATCTCGTGTCAATTGTTGTGTTGTGGGATGCCAAAATGCGTACTACAACACAGAACCGTCTATTAAGTTTTATAGCTTCCCTGCTCGCCCTTATGAAAAGCAAAGGCGTAAATTATGGATATAAAATATTAGACGGATGAAGTGAGTATAATCAGTAAGATGTTAATAAATTATCAGCAGCGGGCAGCCACTATAATACATTGTAATTAAAATACCTATCTTCTCCGGTTTTCAAAAAAAAAAACAGTAAAAACTTTGAAAACCAGAGAAGATAGGTATAGGGAACCATTATGCCATTAGAAAGAGAACAAAATTATTCATCGAGTTGTGCAATAATATACAGGGTGTTCCATTAAAAATAAATAAGTTATGATGGTTTGAACTTGATTAAATTCGGCACTACATTTCTACCACCCTGTATGAAATTAAGTAATTATGAAATCATGGGAGGAAGCTTAGAGTTTCAGTTGTGTCCCCCATAAATTTTATCTCTTTAACTTTATTATTGTAACATACACATCTCTTTAAATTAGGAAGTGTATTTTAAATGTTTTTGAAAAAATTAAATATCTCAAAAACGGTTAACTTTAAAAATAGGAAACCTTAATGAAAGTTTATCTAAAATTAACGAATCCAAAATTGCAATAATATACAGGGTGTTCTATTTAAATTAACGAAGATGATGTCAACTTCCGGTACAACCGGAAGCGTTAGGTGGACGCCATTATTTTAGTTGAAAAGAACATGCCCGAAAACGCCTAAAGCCAAATTTTCAAAATTCAAATCGAAGTAGTCTGTGAAATATGTCTAATGTCTTGTCACCGTGGGACACCCTGTATAGAAAAATAATATGTATTAAAATTTGTATTGATTGTACCAATAAAATTTTAAAACAAAAGTCCGGTTCATATTTGATTCACCCTCGTTCTATAACAATTAATTTTATCAACAATGTAATTTTTATTCAAAATTAAGTCTGTCACTTTATTAAAGTTATGGTCGTGGGAAAAATAGTGTACACGACTGGCACGGGAAGTGTATTTGTGCTCGTGAATTTCGGCATTCGGTTATATGTGTCATTCACTTTTGATGCGAGTAATGTAAACAACTATAAAAACCTAGGTGTAATTTGTGATTAGTTTTTTATTTAAAAGTTTCATTTGGCGTCATTGTTATGGTTTTCGCCATTTATCTCAAAACTTTATATACAGTACCGTTTATCTATTTGGTCACCTTATTATATGTTATATTGAAAATCTGGAAAGTGTGCAGAAGAAGTTCCTGAGATTTTTGGAAGCCGAACTTGGACATCAACATCAACGTGGATATTATTGCTAGATTATGCAACATCTCAACCTGGAGTCGAAGTTTAAACGAAAATTTCTAATATGTGTTTTCTACATTGTCTCATCAATGGTCACTTTGACAATCCTGATTTCCTGAATAAGGTGATTTTTTTATTACTCCTGTTGTAAACAGTCGGACCACTAGAAGCCAACCGATTTTTGGAATTTTTTTTTTTTTTTGGAAATTCAAAGTTCAGTGTGATTGTATTTACTTTAGGTTCTCATTTACTATTTTCTTAATTTTTTATTGTTTATTTTTCTTTTGTTTATTATTTTGTTTTTGTAAAAGGAGTTTTTCTTAAACAAAAATTCAATTTATTCATGTCTTATGGCTTTGATTATACCTTCCAACCATTCATTATGTAAACTTTTTTTTTCGACATCAAATATTTCTGAAAATACTCTAAAAACACTAATAATGGTCCATATTTTTGTTTCAACATGCATATCGTCTCACTTTTTCAAATTGAAAAATAACGAACAAATTAATTTATTTTCTCTAATATGTACTGCATACTAAAAATGTCCC
Source organism: Abscondita cerata (assembly GCA_030710515.1). Taxonomy (NCBI): domain Eukaryota; kingdom Metazoa; phylum Arthropoda; class Insecta; order Coleoptera; family Lampyridae; genus Abscondita; species Abscondita cerata. The sequence goes on from JALBCR010001201.1 coordinate 33,027, forward strand.
ACGTTGGAACATGCTTAATACTTTATAGAAATTGAAATTAATAATTAATGTTGGTATTTTATTTTTAGATTTTTATGCTGTTTTTCATCTTACTATACTTGGTCAGTTTTACATTAATTAAAAAGTTTAAAAGAAAAGGCCGTGATGACTATTATAGCACCGATGAGGATGAAGTGATGGTTTATCGTATCAGCACCTGGTTGTGCACGTTTTCATTGGCAGTTTCAATTGGAGCTGTACTGTTGCTACCATTTTCTATTATATCGAATGAAGTTCTTATATTATATCCTAAATCATACTATGTCCAGTGGTTAAACAGTTCTCTCATACAAGGTAAAACTCGTATATATATTTCCCTTATTAGAGTAGAATAATATTACCTATGTGAAGTTAGCCATAGATTCCAGCCAAAGAGTTTCGTCTCCCGTTTATGTACTTAAAAATAAATTGAGAGTATTGAAAGCAAATAAACCGTTCAAAAATGTTACAAAATAATAAAAATTATCTATATTTATCAACATTTTTGTTTAAAAAAATTTTTAAACATATTAACACATAAAATCATTTACTCCGAATTTTCGAAATGACGTGCGTTTCTGGTTTTCTGCAAATTGACATACGTACAGATTAAACATTAATAAATAACATATTAAAAAATTAGAGTGAGGATATTAAAGTAATTAAAAATAATTGGATTCAAAGTTGCCGTTGAACGCAGCACGGTGAATAACGGCGACACTAGATTAAAGGTGTTTTTTAGAAATGTCTCACTCTAATTTTTTGATATGTTATTTATTAACGTTTAATCTGTACGTATGTCAATTTGCAGAAAAATCAGAAACGCACGTCATTTCTAAAAAAACCACTTTAATCTAGATCTAGTGTCACCGTTATTCACCGCGCTGCGTTGAACGCCAACTATGAATTCAATTATTTTTAATTAACTTAATATCCTCACTCTAATTATTTGATATGTTATTTATTAATGTTTAATCTGTATGTGTGTCAATTTGCAGAAAAACCAGAAACGCACGTCATTTCTAAAAAACGACTTTAATCTAGTGTCACGCGTTATTCACAGCGCTGCGTACAACGCCAACTTTGAATTCAATTATTTTTAATTAACGAAATATCCTCACTCTAATTTTTTGATATGTTATTTATTAATGTTTACTCTGTACGTATGCCAATTTGCAGAAAAATCAGAAACGCACGTCATTTCTAAAAAACGACTTTAATCTAGTGTCGCCGTTATTCACAGCGCTGCGTTCAACGGCAACTTTGAATCCAATTATTTTTAATTAACTTAATATCCTCGCTCTATTTTTTTAATATGTTATTTATTAATGTTTAATCTGTACGTATGTCAATTTGCAGAAAAATCAGAAACGCACGTCATTTCTAAAAAACCACTTTAATCTAGTGTCGCCGTTATTCACAGCGCTGCGTTCAACGGCAACTTTGAATCCAATTATTTTTAATTAACTTAACTTAATATCCTCACTCTAATTATTTGATATGTTATTTATTAATGTTTAATCTGTATGTATGTCAATTTGCAGAAAAATCAGAAACGCATGTCATTTCTAAAAACGACTTTAATCTAGTGTCGCCGTTATTCACCGCGCTGCGTTCATCGCCAATTTTGAATTCAATTATTTTTAATTAACGAAATATCCTCACTCTAATTTTTTGATATGTTATTTATTAATGTTTAATCTGTATGTATGTCAATTTGCAGAAAAATCAGAAACGCACGTCATTTCGAAAATTCGGAGTAAATGATTTTATGTATTAATTTGTTTAAATTTTTTTAAAACAAAAATGTTGATAAATATAGATAATTTTTATTATTTAGTAACATTATTGAACGGTTTATTTGTTTTCAATACTCTCAATTTATTTTTAAGTACATAAACGGGAGACGAAAATCTATGGCTGGAATCTATGGCTAACTTCACATAGGTAATAATATTTAATGTATGGAGAGTAAAATTTTGTAGAAAAATATCAGTTTTATACGAAATTGTAAAAAGGAACACTTTACAGCAAAATCGGTTTCGTTTAGTCAATAAAATTTTGTTTATTGATTTTCTATATGAAAAGCTGGTAGTAAACACAGAATTTATCAGATTTTTCTGTTGAAAATTTTATAAAGTCTGTATACTATTGGTGCGGAGTAATAAATTATAATTGCTTGAAATAATTCTTTATTTTGTTGTGAAAGCGGTACTTCTACGGTTAAGTAAAAACCAATAAATTCTAACCAAAATACGATCATTGTGCCGCTCTTGCAACATATCGACTTATATAGGGTCTGAGAACAATAGTTTAGTCTGTGTAAACACGTTGCCATCAGCCCAGGTACTGACGAAACGAGAATCATAGCCGTAGATGTGGGTATTATACCAAGATACAAAAATAATGGTATATAATACGTAAGAAGTAAAATTTTTAATGTGATCTACTATACAAATAAAATAAATAACATATAAATAATATATGACATAAATATAATATATTTACCTACTAAAAATATGATTTTCCAAACGTATCAGGTACCTACGCCACTGCAATACGGGAGATTCGATAATTCTGACAGGTTTATTACTCCGCGCCAATAGTATACTGAGTTATAGTTGCATTTATAAATAAAATGAGTGATCTTTATATGTGTAAAAGCGATGATTATATGTTTTTCAGGTTTATGGAACTACGTTTTTCTATTTTCAAACATATCTCTCTTCGTTTGTTTACCTTTTGCCTATTTATTTATTGAATCCGAAGGATTTTATGGTTATCGTAAAGGATTAATGGCTCGTATTCAGGAAACAGTTATAGTTCTTGCACTTTTAGCACTTGCTGTGTTTGGATTGACTTATGTGATATATGCGCTTGTCCATAAAGATGAATCTAGTATTCAGACATTGCTCAGTAAGTGTAATTTTTATATCTTTCAAGTTCTAAAACGCAGCTATTTTCAGATTTGTGGAGTTACCATTTACCTTTTCTGTATTCTTGCATATCATTTCTCGGTGTTTTGATGCTCTTAGGTAAATCTCATATAATTTATTAGAATTATTACTAATTGATTTCGTTTTCATTGGATCTTTCAATATGGTAGAGGATGTGTAATACAACAACTTGTCTTTCAACTTTCAATTAAAGTCGAGTGCGCATAAAATAGTGTGTTAAGTTATTAATAATTAATGTTTAATATAATCAAGATCATTCTATCCTGGATTAATGCATTCTACAACTACTCGTTAGCCTTGTTAAACCCCCCATACATCGGGACGAAACCTAGCTATAAAAGCCAGTTGTTGCATTACACCTCTATCATATTGAAGGATCGTATAAAAAAGGAAAACAACTTATAGTTAATGTTAATTAGAGGACTTTAAGCTATTTTAAAATTATTGTTGTTAACACTTAGATGTTTTAGTGTGTACACCGTTAGGTTTTGTACGACTATTTGACGTAGCAGGACAGTATTTGATAAAACCACATATTTTACATGACATTGATGAAGAGTATCACGCTTACGCTTTAGAAGAAGAATGTTTAAGACGACGACTTAAACAGTATCAAGCGACTGGAAGATCTTATGTTAGTCCACAACCTATGTCTGTAAGACAAAGGAAATCGCCATTGGACGATGACTTTTTAAAACTAAGCAATGGGCAGTTACAATCTGCTTTAGGAATGAAAATTACTGAAGTCGAAACTAAGCGTAAGCTTTTAGGTAATTAATTAATTTTTTTGTAAGGTGTAATTCCGTACGCATTTTTTCGATGTTCGTACAGAAAGCGTAATAATTTCATATAATACTTATAATTTTAGATAAACAACGCCAAACATCATCGTTTCGAAGAAATGTTATGTATCCGGTAGCGGTTATTCTACTAATTGGTCTTACCGCTATTACTGTATTTATGGTTCTTCAAAATACAGTAGAATTATTAATAGGAATTAAAGCTTTACCTCTCAGTTCAAGAGTAAATATTCATAGAGTATTTAATTATTTAATTAGTATTAATAAATTTTAATTTAGCAATTTACGCTCGGCATCTCCTCGCTTTCTACATTAGGACCAGTTGGAGCATTCCTTGAAATTATTCTGATCTTATATTTAATTGCGACGTCGTCAATCGGTTTATACACATCACCTCCGATGTCATGGATTCGGCCACGTGCCAAAAGCACGCCTTTTAGTTTAGTAATTGGAAATTGTGCATTAATTTTGATTCTCAGTTCAGCACTGCCACTTTTATCGAAAATTTTAGGAATCACAAATTTTGATTTGCTCGGTGATTTTGGAAGCATAGAATGGTTGGGCAATTTTCAAATTGTATTCATGTACAATCTTGTATTCGCTACAGCAACTACTTTATGCATTGCAAATAATTTTACCGTGAAAGTTCGTAGAGAACTGTATGCTCGATTAGTCGAAAATTATATGCTATTAAGCAATTACGTTTCTTTTTTAAACTAATAATACATCTATTTTGTACAAAGTGTTTGAATATCTTATAAGACTGATGTTTTGCATTATTATGCTTACTATTACATATATGTATACATATTTATTATTTTAAGTCTCTTATAGAGATGTATTTACATTCACATATACACACCGTTTGTGTATCACGTAATCTTTTTTTCAATATAGCTTTGGAGATTTTGCATCATCTAATTTCAAGGCTTTGTAGCAAACACAAAGCTTTGATTGGCGGTAGTCATCGCTTACTTACGAAAGAGTAAAGTTAATGACTATCATTTCCATTCCCAAATTAGCGGAATATGCGAAGGCAAGATTGCCGATACTCAGTTTGTGATTTAGCCTAGAGGTGTTACAAGAATATGTACAAGTTTAATTTTGCTAAAACGTTTATTGTACTTGCAAAAGCGGCAAATCTTAATTGTAGCATTTTGGCAGCTTATGACTGAACTTATTGTGAATTGTATTTTAGTTAGAATTTCTGAAGATATAAGTCTGATTATTATACTCTTATTTATTTTTAGATTAGTTAGCTTTAGAATTGTATAAAATCTAAATTAAAATAAAGTTGTTGACAATAGTTTGATTTATTTAACCTATTAGCCCAATCAATATACACATTTGGATCGAATAAAATTAAGAAATCCATGAAATTCTGAAATTAGGTAGTTATAAACGTATTCTATTAGATTAAAAAACTTTCTACAAGTGATATGGCTTGTTTAAACAAATTTTTACAAATTTTAATTGTTTAAATTATAACTTCTTTAAATAAAAAATATGGAAAACAGTTTCAAACAAAACTTGTAGTTTAAGATCTTACATACAACTTTTGTCTAATTTTTTTAATATCTCAATTTGTAACAAAAATACAGCTCATTTAAAAAAAAGATTTTTTACTACTGCGTTTGCGCAACGCCTTACATTTCTCTTGATATTTTAATCATTCACTCTTTGATTAATAAATGGATAGAAATATATGCATAGTCATATTTAGTAGAGAAATAGTAGCTACTTTGTCACTACTATGGTAATTGCTATGCATAGTAGTTATTTAGGAGCTACTTTTATTTAGTAGGATAAAAAGTACCGCCAATAGTACAATTTTCTGACTACTTTCACGTTTAGTAGGTGTTTTGCCACCAATAGTTGATTTCAATATACCTACCTACTAGAAGGAGTGAATGTAAACAGACACCCAAAAGAATATAGGAAGCATATAAATCCGTAATATGGTAATGACCAGTTTAAGAATAGATACCGTATATGATATGAAAAGAGACTACCCCGTATTCTATATTATCATTGATTAGGGATCAGTTGGAGACTATTTTGGTCGTCGCGGGAGATCTGTGTCTCCCCGGAATTCAATTTAGTCACCGTCAGATATGCATTCAAATGGCATATAAAGTATAAGTGGTATCATTTCTTTGATGACAAAATCATATTTCAATGAATCAGTTTATATTTAATATATTAAGATATTTGTTTTATTGCCTGCATTTTCATAGGGATCTATTCGTTTATATGAGGAATTTCTCTGATGAAATCTTCAACTTTTATAGAGTCATGTATATGCCTCCATGCAACTGCCCTTGATTTATTTGAAATTGCAATTTAGATACCCCAGTTTTCTGATGATACTATTTGGTTTTCGATCATGAACTTATCTATATTCAAAACGAAATATATGCTGTCAACCTAATTGTATTTTATAAAAAAATCAAAATACCGTAAGTCATTAATCAAATTCTTGACAGAATTGGCGATGTTGTCAGATAAATTCTTACTATTTTTTCTATTTACTAGCAAGCGTTAGTAGACACTAAACTAGACACTATGCATTACTTGAGATAGTTGCTAGAAAGTAACTACTAGTTAGTAGGCTTAAAGTAGCTACTTTCCTGAACGACCATGCATACGGCTCATTGTATTTACTAAATCGACATTATTTATTATAGAAATCCTAAATTTTTAGAGAATAACATTTTTATAAAAATTTAAAATATTTTTATAGCTAAAATTAACTTTAAAGTTAGGCTTTGTGCATTCATGTTATTTCTACAAACTTTTTCTCATAATTATTTTAATAACTAATAAAATGACAATTATTTTTTTCCAAACTTTTTTTCTAATACATACTTTTCATTTTATTAAAAACCAAACCAGTCTCGTTTACAATGGTGGAAAAATGTCAACCTTTTAATTCTGAATTTTTTTAACACTGTTGAAACATAGAATTTTCAATTTTAAAATTTGTATAATTTCAATAATATTTGACATATCTCTATAAAAATTTAACGGAACATACTTCAAAGTCTATATTATTGAATGATGTGAAGCTGCGGTTCATGCGACTCGTGCCTTTATAGATGACAACAAAGGTTTCTCTAAGTTGCTGCTTAAAATTGACTACAAGAGTTCCTTGAACTCATAAGAAAGGGACGAAATGTTGAATGCCATCAGAACTTAAACTCCCAAACTATTTAGTTGCTTGTGGCAATGCTACTCTGCCTCAACACTACTTTTTTATGGAGTGCTACAATTTTTTCACAAGTGGGATGCCAACAAGGTGACCCGACCGGCCCATTGATCTTCAGCTTGACGTTAGAGCCTATTCTTGATGATCTTTTATGTGAATTCAATGCTTTTTACTTGGAAGAAGGAACTTTGGGAGGTGACGCTTTAATGATTTTCGAAGATTTTAGATGATAGACAAAAACAGAGAATTTGGACTGGAAATAAATCCGTGAAAATACGAGATCAATGACGGCATCTTTAACCAGTTGAACTGTGTTATATTTGTAATTTATTTAGTTAGTTGAAAAACAATTGTATTTTTGTTGATATTGAGTTATGTCAATAATTGTAGATGAGTTCTTAAAAAAATAAATATTTATGTTACATAACAAAACATGGTGTCAGGTGTATACAAAGAAGAATACTAAATAAAAATTCACAAGGTGTGGAAGTAAAAACCAGGTTAAGCAGATAATAATAGTTAAAAAGAAAATGCAAAATTTTAAAACGCCAAACCATCTAGAGTTTGATGAAAATTTATCAAGTAATTATGAAAAATTCAAGAAGTCGTTTGATATATATATGGAAGCTGCTGAATTAAATCAGAAATCCGAGAAAAGAAAAATTGCCATTTTTATAAATTTTGCGGGGAAGAAGCGCAAGAAGTGTATTCTACATTTAAGTTAGAATCAGAAGTAGATGGAGAAGAGATTAAGTTTGAACAAGTAGAAAAAGCGTATCAAGATTATTTCACACCACGTAGTAATGAAACATACAACCGCTATAAATTTTTCAATCGTACCAAAAATAATGATGAAACATATGACCGTTTTATCAAAGATCTTAAAATATTGGCAAAACAGTGCAATTTTTAAGATCAAGAAGGATCTCTATAATACGCGACAGACTAATTTTAGGTATTCAAGATGTGGGTTTACTAGAGCGTTTATTAAGAGAATCGAAACTTACGTTAAATGAAGCGGAAAAGCAATGCATGTTGTTCAAGGTCACTAAGAAGGAAGTTAAGGGTCTACAGGGAGAAGCACCCAAGACTGTAGATGAAATAAGTAATGCAGGAGTGTATGAATGTTACAAATGTGGACGAAAACATAAGAAAGGTGAGTGCTACGCTTATGGTCAAAAGTGTAAAAGTTGTGGCGGTTTCAATCACTTTGCAATTGGGTGTAGATTTAGAAATAAAAAGTACAATTTAAATAATTATAAAAAACCTATGGATGGCAGTTCTGCAAGTTCAAGTAAAATTAAAGCAAGGAATGATACCAAGAAAGTACATGATTTGAATTTGGGTAGTGAAAGCTCAGATGATATTTTTATTGATTTTATAGAATTAGATAATGTTAGTTCTAATGCAGAGTAGAAGTTAATGGGAGGAACCAATAACAATTAATAATTATAACATCAAATTTAAGCTCGACACATTAGCACAATGCAATGTTTTGCCTCTAAAGTATGCCCATAGACTAGGTATTATAAATCAATTGAAAAAACGATTCAGTCAATCATAACTTATGGTCAAAACAAACTAAAAACTAAAGGTTATGTAAAATTAAATTGTAAAGTAAAAAACAAGAAGGTAGGGTTAAAATTTCTTGTTGTTGATGTCGAAAGTAAGCCAATTTTAGGGCTTAATGCGTGTATTACATTAAACCTGATAAAAAGAGTAAATGAATTAACGTTTGACAATAAAACGAATTGTGTTCAAGAAAATAAAAAAAAGTTTATTGAAGAAAATAAAGATTTGTTTTATGGAATAGGTCAAGTCCCTTTTGAGTATTCAATCAAATTAAAAGCAGACTATGTGCCGTATACAAGTTCTGCAAGACGAGTGCCAGATGCAATAAAAAACAAATTAAAATTAACATTAGATGAAATGGAGAGAAATAGTATAATAAAAAAAGTAGAAGATCCCCACAGAATGGGTTAACAACATTGTAATTGTAGAAAAACCAAATGGAAAATTGAAGGTCTGTTTAGATCCACTACATTTAAATAAAAATATATGTCAAGAACAATATACAATACCTACGGTAGAAGAAATAGCTCTTAAACTAAGAGATAAATCAGTTTTCAGTGTGATTGATATGAAGGATGGGTTCTACCACATACCGTTATATCAGAAAAGTAGCGAATTGTGTACATTTAAAAGTCCTTTTGGTAAATATAGATTTTTAAGATTACCCTTTAGGTTAAATGTAAGTCCAGAGGTTTTTCAACGAACCAACGAAAAAATATTTGGAAATTTAGGTGTGGGAATTTATTTTGATGACTATATAATAGCAGAAAAGGATGAAAATGAACATGAAATTTTAATGCAAAAGTTTTTAAGCAGAGCCAGAGAATCAATATATATAAAATTGTTAAATGTTTGTCCTTCTGTTTGTCTGTCTGTCTGTTTGTTACGCTACTCCTCCGGAAAGCTGGACCGATTTTGACAAACAATACCTCAAAATTCTTAGAAAATTCCCACTTAGAGCGTAGGCTATGTTGACCTGACCTTTGACCTCTGACCCGGGAGTAGTGACCTCACGTCTTTAATTTGAAGTTTGTCTAGATTAGGCCCATTTTCAAATGGGTGTGGTTACTAGTTTAATATAAAATTCAATCCTGAAAAATTGCAGTACAAAGTAAATAAAGTTAAATATATTGGAAATGAATTTTCAGTAGAAGGAATGAAACCTGATCAATCATATGTAGAAGCTGTTTTAAAAATGGATGAACCTAATAACAAAAGTGATTTGTTGCGAGTTTTAGGGATGATAAATTACCTTATTAAATTTATACCGAAGCTGTCTGAAATCAGTGCCCCCCTTAGAGAGCTTACAAAACAAACTGTTGAATTTAGTTGGGATTTAGAACAGAGCAAAGCATTTGTGTTACTAAAAAATACCATTGCAAATGTACCTGCATTAAAAATTTATAATCCTTCAGATCAGATTACGGTACAAGCAGAGGCCAGTAAATCAGGAATAGGGGGATGCTTGTTACAAAAAGGCAGACCAGTTGCCTTTTGCTCAAGAAGTCTAACAGATACAGAGACAAGATATGCACAGATTGAGAAAGAATATTTAGCAATATCATTCTGTTTAAACAAATTCCATCATTTCATATACGGAAAACAAATAATTGTACAGTCAGATCACAAGCCGTGCAAATACAACAAAAAGATCTTAGTAAATTAACAGCAAGATTTCAAAGGATGAGACTGAAAACTTTAAAATAGAATTTTACAATTGAATACTTACCAGGGAAGGAAATTTATGTAGCGGATCTATTGTCAAAAGCTCATCTAAAATCAAATGAAGGAGACGGATGATGAAATGTTAGAAATGGTGCACTGCCTTAATGTAGAATTGCCGATTTCAACAGCAAGAATAGAAGAAATTGTTAAAAAGACGCAAGAAGATAATATCCTAAGTCAAGTTAAAATTTATATTGAAGAAGGATGGCCCAACATTAAAAAAATAAAAGAACCAAAATTAAAACACTACCATAAATTAAGAAATGAGCTGATTTGTAAAGATGGAATTATATTTTATTTAGACAAACTAATAATACCAGAGATATTAAAACAGTATATGCTACGTCAATTGCATAAGGCTCATTTTGGAATGGAAAAAATAAAGAGGAGAGCTCGTAACATATTTGATTGGCCGGGGTTATCAGCGGATATTGAAAAACATTTGGACATGCAGAGTGTGTGAAAAATTCAGCCGTGCAAATATAAAAGAACCACTAATACAGCAAGAAATACCAAAATTTCCATTTTGCAAAGTAGGGTCAGATATTTCAGAATACAAAGGAACATTTTTGTTAGTTGTGGATTATTTTAGCAATTGGATTGAATGAAAGAAACTAAAAAATAAAACCATGGTGTAAATAATTAAGAAACTAAAAGAATTTTTTTCAGTACATGGCACACCGGCAAAGTTTGTAGCTGATAATAATCCTTACAAAAGTTGGGTGTTTAAAACATTTGCCAGCAAAATTGATATGGAACTCTTATTTATAAGTCCAAAACATTCCCAGTCTAACGGAATGGCAGAAAAGGTTGTTGGAATTTGTAAGAATATCATTAAAAAATCAGAAGAGACGGAAACAGAACTGTGGGAGTGCATGTTGGAATATCCTGTAACACCATTATGCGGATTAAATGTTTCTTCATCAGAATTATTAAATAATCGTTTGCTAAGAACTACATTACCTACAACAACTAATATCAAAGGTGCCAGAAGAAAATTAAAACTCAGACAGTTATAGAAGAATTAAAACGAAAGAATATTATAACAAAACGGCGAAAGTTCGAATGAATTTTAAAGCTCGTTTAAACCAAGTGTTAATAAAAAGAGAACCATTTTCAGATTGGACACGAGGTGAAATAATAGAAAAGTTGCCTACTCCAAGATCGTACTTAGTAAAAGATCAAAATGGGTCAATGTTAATAAGAAATTCAAAATTACTTTAAAATACACCAAATAAGAATGAATTTAATGATAATGAATTCCAAAATGAAGGCCAAATTGAAAATGATCAGGAAAGTAGAAATTTAAATGAAAAAGGTAGAATTAGAATTGTAGAGAATAGTAATTTAGAAAGTAAGATTTCAGAAAACCATGTAATAATAAAATCTCCAATTAAAAGTGATTATCAGGATGTAATAAAAACTAGAAGTGGTCGCACCATTGTAAGACCAATCAGATTCAATGATTATGCATAATGTTTGAAAAAGGAAAGATGTGTTATATTTGTAATTTATTTAGTTAGTTGAAAAACAATTGTATTTTTGTTGATATTGAGTTATGTCAATAATTGTAGATGAGTTCTTAAAAAAATAAATATTTATGTTACATAACAAAACATGAACACTCTTTTGCCTAGTATCAAAAGCAGCAGAAAACGTCTTCCAGAAAAAACATTTGGAACTTAAAATTTTATTTTCAAGACTCAACCTCCACCACCATGTAGCTTTTTATCTTTTACGTCACTGCGTCGCTTAAGCTGACATAATTCCTTCGTACATCCCAAATGTGGCATCTACCAACTTGTGATGCAATTGACATTGATATCAAAACCGCTATTGAGTTGTCACGAATACCAGGATGAACTTCTATGAGTGGATGATAGCAACTTTACCAACTCGCTACGGCGGCCTCAGAATCCGGAAGGTGACAGACATCGCTTTATCAGCCATTTTAGCTTCAGTCCACAGCACATCTAGTCTGATCATGTACCCTTCTATAAGAGATGAAAATTGCATAATGAAGCCATTCAGGAATCGGAAAGTATATTTCCAGAATCAACACTAGAACTTCCTGGTATCAACGAAATTGGGACGAGGTTTACATTCAATAGCTTTTATAACTGGATGCAAAATTTATATTCTTTATCAATATTCATCTTGCGTAGAACATGTAACCGACACAGGAGTCCATGGTTTATGTTGCCTGAAAGCCGTGGGACGCTGGCCGAGACATGCAGAACTAAATCACCTGATTAACAGAGCTCTAACCCCAGCCCAAATCCTCACAACATTAGAACCGTCAGGGATAAGTCAAGACGATGGCAAATGCCCTGACGGAATTACTTTTGTTCCTTGGCAAAATGGACGTAGTCTGGTGGGGAGGCGACTTGTTGGGATACTTTGACTTCCTCATATGTTCAAAAAACAGCCTCTAAGCAAGCTGGACTAGTTGCCGATCAGGCTGCGAATAGAAAAATTCGATTTATCAGTAAAGACACGCTCCTTCATAAACACCATCGGGTCACGTTTAGCAGCCATCTCAGGAGATCCGTGGTCTAAATCCTTCTGACACAAAGTGATCCTTCATATCCTATGAAGCCTTCCTATCCAACGTGGTAACGCGGCTTGTATAATGGGAACTATGTCAGGCGACTCCTTAGCCTTAACATAAGAACATCACATAAACGAAACTTTAACATCACGATGTTACATTGTAACGTTAACAATTGTTACATTTAAAAAGTAGCATTGTGATAATGTTAAATTAACTGCGTTGTTCCAGTTTGTTAAATTGACGCTTCTACCGTTAGACTAAGCTCCAACTGATGGTAGAATTCTACAGCGGAAACATACCTATCATTTATTTAAATTTTTAGGCATCCGAAGTAATTTTGAGCAAATATAAATCAATTCAAATTAGTTAGAAAAGTAAAAAACGTCTGTTTACATTAAATTACATCATATTAAGTAAAAATTACCCCACACCTTATAAATAAGATTGGGGAATTATGCGACGGTTTCCATCCCATTTTTTTTAACTTTTTCCAACGAATTAGAGTTAGTACGTTACAATGAAGCAAAGAAAAATTATCTGGTGGACGGACGACCGGGAGGAGATATCAAGGAAACCACCGGTTCGGTTTTTATGAACCTCTGCGTATGAGTCTTATTTATAATAGGGCCGATCGGATTCGATTTTGAACATAATCTGTCGAGCCAAAAGAGCAGTTAAGCTACATAGATTTTCCCATTCTTTGAATATTTGCAAAAATATTTATTTTACACGTTTTATCTTCAAATAAAAGTTTTTTGTAATTTAGTTATACACAACTTTTTCTTAAACTATTTTTGATTCACTATGTAATTACTGAGAATAACAATTACGTGACATTATAATTGTTTTTAACGGTATCTAAAAGAACATCAATTATACAAAAACAGTCATGAAAGGAAAGTAGTTAGTTTTATCACTGTTTTGATCAAAGTTTTGTTAGTTGTAACGCAACGCTGTTACACATTTTTTTTATCTGTCGAGCAAAATGTTTTATCACTGCACCCTTTTGATGCTCCTTTAGACGTTTGACAGTATCGAAACGATGTGGAGTTCTGCGTGAAAAGCTTTTAAACTATATTGCACAAAAAATAACTTACTACAATGTCGTTTTAACAAATGTTCAACTTCTAATGTTATTTTCATGTTCAAATATTCTTTTATAAACAATATTGAAGCGAAGTAGAACCAATGTTAAAATGAAAGGTTAATTTTGTTACTTTGTTAAAATGTTAGAATACATTGTTTTAATGTTCATTGTTTAGTGGGTACTTGAAGAAATATTTCGTATGTAACGCAACAGTAAAAAAGGTGTCTTTGTTTTGTTTAACGCTTGTTAATTTATTGTATTACTGATTATTACAAAAAAAATATACTGTCATGAAAAAAAATTTCATTGTCACATTTGACGTATTGGATTAACAGTGAAATCAGATTTAAGAAATGGCGCTTTTTGTAATTGGGGGCAAACCAACGTGTACAACATTCTTGCATGTTACTCACATCGCATATCATCTACAAAGTAAATTACCTAATTTTAAAGTGTTAGTAATAGAAAAGCCTACAGGAGAATTTGAAGTAAGTTATATTATCATAAGTAGTATTAATTATGTACGTCCTTTTATTTTTTTTTTTACATGTGGTGAATTAGTGTTTTATTAGTTGTTTTTAGCCATGGTTAGATAGTTTAAACAAAAAGAATCAATGGAATCACGTACGTTCTCCGATTATTTGGAAGGAATTAAGTATGAGAGGAGGAGTTCCACATTATGTAGGCGGCGCGGGAGAATTTTGGGAATATTGTTATCACTACTACGCACTGCAGTCTATTGAAACTCCCGAAAACTTAAATCAAATGCTTGAGGATCACCTAGCAGTTTGTTCTAAACGTTTACTAAAATGTTTAAGCAACAATTTTGTTTAGTATTACAGGGAATGCGAAAAGACGGGACTAAATGCGCGCGTTAGAAAGATCGGAATCATTCAAACGCAAAATCAGTTTGTCGATTTTTTTCTATCTCAATTCGTTCAAATGCCTTTTTTGTACGAAAAGGGTTCGTTAGAAATACGATTGTATGATATAACGATAGACTATATGGCTGCAAAAAATACAGTGGACGATATTTTACAAGAAATAGAAACATTAGTCTACAAAACAAATACTCGGATGATCGAAGCGGTAGAGAAAGTGCAAGATGCAATTATAGGATGCGAACTTCTACTTATATTTGGGGATATGTTAAGGTGATTCTTGTTTCGACATAATTTGGAGAAGGGAAAAATAATCAGAATGTTTTGGTTTTCCACGGTTTACCGGTGGGCAACCACCCAGTTTTCTATAAAGGAACTTCTAGGAAAACATTTACTTTTCACGCTCGTCTTTAAAAGTAAGAATTCTTAAAGTGGAGCGGATGATATCGGAACTAGCTGTTGGGATGCAACCTCCTGCTCATATTGTAAACTCCCATTCTATGTACATTTATATTTACCCTGAGTCTGCTAGCAAAGAAGCAGAAAATCTTCTAAAAAAGTGGCATGTCTATTCCTTTCGTTCTGCGAGGTTCAGCAACTTGCAATGATTGAGGCACTTTCGGAAACGTGTTTATATCAACATTCGTTGGCAGAACATTTACAATTCAGTATTTCAGAGATTAGCGTCATTAATACTCGAAGGGCGTAACTAGGTAGACAATGTATTATCCAAAAATGCAAAAAGAAAGACTTCGCCTGCAGCTTTAAGTATTTGTTTATACCAACAGCATTTTTATGGGACTCAGTACGAGTTCATTATTGAACACCTACTCCTCAAAGTTATTTCCATATTTTTGATTTCTCTTCTAATTATTCTAAAAAGACAATGTTTCCTATAACATTTCATTTAATAAGTCAATATCCGGAAGGAAGTGTTTAAATCATGACAGATGACAAATTGATCTAGTGTAAGAATTGAGGCTTCCACGGCCGCACTCATTGTTAAAACAAAAACGTCTTCAGGGATTGGACCGTGTTGAAAAGGTAACCGTAGTTGCCAACGTTTTGTCACCCATTGTAAGGGGCTTCGTTAGGGCGAGAAACTTGAAATAAACAAATGAAAGTTCAAGGTAGATTGCTAAAAGTCAGGTAATCAACTTGTCAAACAAGCCAGATTGATGCTTAGCCATACGGCGGACTTGGAACCGTGTTTTAACACAACGGGATGTTCCGAAATCCGTGTACTAATAGAGCGATCAGTTAATTAAACCACATGAACAAGGAATACGATATACACCTTGAGAAGAAAAGTCTGAAACTTGTCCTTAGGTAGTAAAGAGATTGTAAGGTAAACCTTACAATCTCTTTTAAACCTAGAGGGGTAAGGATGTGGGAGTGACGTTTAATGCAATTTGTTTGTTCCAAGTTTCTCGCCTTGATGAAGCCATTACGAACTACGATTACCTTTTACGACAGTTTCTTTTCAATATCTGCAAGGGGTAATTCAATTAGTGACGGGAATGCAGATTATTAGTAATTCAAATAAGCTGAGATACTCGGATCTAATTTTGTTGTTCAATTTTTTCTTCTTCTTTTTCTTCCAATTTGCAGGTAGAATAAAAAATAGTGTATAATACACGTTATAAGCTCAGCACGCATGCTGGAAAGCCTCACTTATACACCACTATTAATTTATTTTCTTCAAAATTTAATTTACTTGATTTAATTTATTTTAGAAAACCCGACGAAGCCGAAAATGATTGGTTACTACGAAATATGTCTACTATGCATTTAATAGCAGATGAAGTTAATGCATATGCCAACAGAAACTTAAAAATTATTGTAGCTACAGATGGACCTGTTTGTTTTAATGCTACTATGCTTATTAGTTCATGCACTTCAATACGAATTACCAACATTGTCGCATTAACCAGCGATATAGGTTTAGGCGCATTAAGAAGTGCGGCAGATTTTGCTAATGTTCCCCTAAACGATATAGGTGGTCCGCCTATTTGGGGATACATTGGTATCAACGACTTTATTGATTTAAAGAGTGCAGTGATATATAGTGAAATTTATTTCCCGAACCATAGAGCGTACACAAATAAAGGTGGATCAACACTTCCTTTAGGTGATGTTCATCAAGAGTTGCGTTTTTTATGTTACATGTTGGACGATGTGGACGTCATTTGCGCTGCAGCAGAGGAAAGAAGAGAAAAAATAAGAAAAAGTCTCAATAGAAACGCTTGTTACGCTAAAGTTAAATCACTCATTAGTTTGATTGAAGAATGGTATTCTAAAGTGGAAACTGAAAATATAATATCATTGGGTATTTGTTCGGATGGTAAGTAAAAAGTTTTTAAAACACGTACAAAATTAAGTTTTTTTAGGGTCATTTGGAATATCTTCCGGTCTAGTTTTTTCACAACCTGCGATATTAGTAAGTGACACTTGGAAACCATATAAGGACTTTCTTGTTATGAGTGATAGCCAAAAGAGAATTGAAACTTTGGTTGAAGACGCTCAGCGAGCAAATGAATTGGCGTTTTATGGAAGCGTGTGTGGTTCTAATAATTCTCTATGTTTTTGCCCTAAAGTTAAAAAAAATTGATTATTAGTATTAGGAAAAACAAATGTCAAAGCAAATATCTGATAACAATTAACTGATAAAAAATAAATATAAAATATAATTTTGACGTGGGATATAAAGGGACCATATCTCAACGGTGTGAAAATCTATAATTTATTTTGTATGGAGTTTGATTCTATATTTAAGCAATATTGTAATTCACTAGATCAAGCCTTTGGCAAAAAAGGTAATTAAAATGATGACGATGCGAATCCTATTTTTTTCAAATAAAAATCATAATATATCTGAAACAAGGGGTGGCAATTGGCATAGGAAAACCTAAAACAAATAGGAATGTTTACAAAAAAATTAAAACCCGTTGAAATATTGTGATAACTCGTTGTGGAATCGATCAAAGTTAAAATGATATTTTAAAAAACTTAAACTGCGCATGCGTCAATAAAGGTACTGACGTCATCGATCACGGTGCGTTTTATAGCTTCGTCAAATTCATAGGTTTTATTTTTTGTACATTTTTGGCAAAACATTTTTTGAGGTATTTGATTATTATTACGTGATCCTTAACTTCTGAGTTTAAATAAAAAAATATATATAGGGTATTCCGTTTAAGTCGATGTCACGTACGCCTTATTAATTAGCATAAAAGACGACTATATGTTTATAGTCACTGTCAGGATTGAAGGTTGTAAGTAGATAGGAAACCTTAAAACTTTTAATGCACTCCTTACATGGAAAACTCTGTATATGAGACCACAAACAAGTGAGTCTCATATGATAAATGTAACCTTTTCAACAAACACGACTTTGCCAACGTCATCGACCATGAGCAGAAAAACGCCATCTGTCAGTTTGACATACGCTTGGAGCGAACCAAACTTTAGTTTCCCATAAGAAAAGCATTGGGGTGATGTTGTTTTGGTGAATTTTTAAGTATTTTGAGAGAAATTAGGGTATGTGGACGTTTACAATGTCGTTAATGGTTCTGTAGTGCTTTACTAATATTTATATTGGCAATTGTGTGTTTTATTTTACTAATACTTCAGTTAGGATGTAGCATCCCATATAGCACAAGTACGTACAAGGTATGTACAAAGTACATACAGTATAAAACATATGTACGAACGATGTTCGTACACTTACGCACAAGGTACGTGCAATGTACGTACATAGTACTAATACTTTGTCACCATTTTGTACCTACGAAGTACGTACGGATTATACGTACATAAAACATACATTTGTGTATGTACATGGTACATGCTTTTTTGAAGGAAAAACTCACGATTATATTGATATAAATTCCTTTAATACGTAAAATAAAGTATGCATTTGTAAAGTACTAGATATTAAAAATACTAATTCTGGAGTTTTGCCTTGGCACGTTCTGTGCATCTTCTAATCCATTTTTGAATGTTCATTTCGACTTCCTTTTCAGTTGTGGTAAATAGTTGCATTGATGACTCTAAAAAACAGGAAAATATTATGTATCACCTTTATTGTTTGGCAGCTGCACACTTACTTGTTAATAATTCGTGCACCTTCAAGTTGCGAAAACTTTTCTTTTGTCGTCTGCCTTCATAACTGTACTCTCTACCACAAAAGCCATTTGTTATTAATTTGAGAGTGGCACGATGAATGAAATCATAAATTGAAGCACCCCCCAAATTAGATATTTCTTTAACCTGTAATAGAATAATTAATAAAGTATTAGAGTATGAAGGTAAAAATAATTAGCACTTCATTAGAAGAAAACCACGAAATTAATTCTGACTTTGTTTTCACAGTTTATACAGATATATTTTCATTTATTTGTGGTTATTTTCAATTTATTTATCATAAGATAAATGTTTAAATTTAATTCTTTTAATATTCTAAACTCCTATTGTAAAAATACTTACTGCAAGGTCCATTTGACTTGCTAATAAAAATTCCAAAGCATCTAAATCAGCTTCCGAATCTACAGGTAGATGAACAGCTTCTGTGAATACAGAATGTATTTCAGGTTCTGGAGCCTTTTGTTTTCCATATTTGTCAATCTACTGTTTAGATCCATAATCGTAGCTTGCAAAAGATTTTGTTTCCGTATTATCGTTTCGAGATACTCTGAAAAATTCACCATAAGCAATTATCTAACAGGATAAGGTATTAACTTACTAATAATTTGTTTTGATTCACTTTCAGTTTCGGTAACAGCAGATGAGGTAGACGGTTGTATTGCAGTCTTACTTTGAGTGGATATTTGTTGTATATTGTTCTGTCGTTGCTCTAAAGAAGGAACACGTAATTAATCATTTATAATAATACGGGATAATATAATTTACCTGCGACTTGGGATTTTTTCATTTGAGGAGGATTCGGTATTAAATCAGTATCATCTACTTCTTCTTCTTCTTCAACTGATGAAGAAAAACTGTAAGTTTTCTTAAATATTTTTCTATTTTTGAAGAAACAGCGCATGTTAATTCTTCAGATGCTGATTCCAAATCTGAAGTTTTTGTAGCCAGTAATGATTTTCTATTAGCTTCTTTGAATGTATCTGAAAATTAAAGTAGGTAATTAATATGTGTGTGACAATGAGTTACGCATACTAATCTTACCATAAACATTGTTTCTGAAGCTTACACACGGATACTGAGCCCAATGTTCAAAATCTGGTTCTTCATTTTTTCAATAGCCAGTCTTATTAGTTTCGAATTATAAGGAGGCCACAGACATTTGTTCCCACCTACTACAACCCATGATGATGGAACTGCTGATACAGCTTCCTCATCAGGAAATTTGATCACTGACCATGTTCTTCGTTGGTACCTATCATCCATATCTTAACACAAGTATAATTATTTACAAGCTACATTACAGTTTAGCATTTACAATACAAAAATATATTACAATTTATTTAATAAATATAGAAGCTTAAAAGTTAAAAAAAAAATCGCAATGTAATAAAGGTACAACAACAAACTTTTCATCATATTTCATTTTGAAATATTTACAAATAATGTCATTGACATTCCAAAATTCTAAAGAGCCTAAATCATTAACTATATAAATGTTGAATTCAGAAGAAGGACATGGCAGGAGATACAAATCACTTTTAAATTTGTACTTTCGTCCAATTACATACACTTATTAGTATCATTCGTTACTACGTTTTCTACATAAATAATGCTTTGATCCTTTAAGCCACAACAACTATCGGCTTCATTTATTTTAAAGTAAAGTGTGTAAAACGAATCGCTTTATATTGTTCTAAAAAATTATGAGTTGATAATAAAGGTCCATTATTGTGTTTTTGATATGGTATTGGATTTTTAGACACCAAATTGTGTTCTGAATCACTAATCTGACAGTTATCTATCTCTATACTTCGCTTAACAATTTGTGATAGAGGATCTTTACCCTTGCGAAGTAATGATTTCAAAGATTGCAAATAATCCAGAAAATTTGTGTAAAGTGCCAAAATGTTTGCAATCTTCATAAAGGTGTAGTAAATTATGGACATTATGAGTTACATGTTCTTTTCCATATAAAATCGCAAATGTCTTTACAAAATAATTCAATAGTTCTTGAGCATATTCCCTTGTTTAGCTAAATAACTATCATTTCCCAAAATAGTAATGGCAATATGTAAACACAAGAAATTTATATAACGATCTCTGGATAAAATATGTTTTAATACAAGAGGACCTGTATAAATTAAAAATTGTCTAAATTCCGTCGCTTTGAAACGTTTTACATCATCTAAGGACCTGGGTTTCCGCACAAATTCGCATGGGGTAGTAGTAGATATCTCCATTAAATGTTTTGTTATCTTTGATGTCTGAATATGTGGTAATTTTGTTATTGGTTTTCCATGAATCAACAATAATAACATTTTCGCACTACTCCTAAACACACCAAATGCATGTAATCTAATGGTATGTCCCGCACCATATCAAAATTTGGTATGTTTTCGAGTAGTGATGTGCCCGTGTGATGCTCTTCATCTACCCTTTGTCTAAATTCAGAATCAGATCGACTTTTGATATTTGAAGAATTATAAAAACACAAGCGATTGTTTATATATTCTCCTTCTATATAGCATTTTGAGCATGAATTATATCCAGTATGGCCTTTTAGTGAAAGTTATAAAGGTTTTTGATGGAACATCACAGATCAACGCCTTCATTTGAAATGGAAGATTACATTCTTTGAACATAAAACCGTTGTTGCTAAACAAAATCACATCACTTATGAAATCTTCCAGTAAAGCATTTGCATCGGCTGGTTTTTCATACCCATGATATAAACCAATCATTTGTACAACAGATGGATTATCATACAGGTTACATACTATCGGATATAATTGGCTACCAGAGCTCTTGCTTAATGGGAGACCGTCTACATTTACACAAATTTTAATACAATTTAGGCTATCTTTAAGCTCATATTTGTCCAGTAATTTATCTATTGCATATTTAAGGCCAAAATAATAATATTTTCCAGGAGTAAGTTCTTGTAAACTTGTGTTCCTTGGAGTTTTCAACAATGTTCTAGCATCAAGTGGTAAATTTTTGTCAAACCGTTGTAACAACTGCAGCAATCGATTTAATGCAACATGTTCAATTTTAAATGAAACAGCCCATTCAGAAAGCAAACTAAAGAAGTCGCTACTAATGGAATCACTTTTGTTTGATTTTAGCAAAGTATCCGAAACAATATCTACATTAGTTGCTTCCGCAGTGGTTTCTCTATCACAATCACTTAATGTAGTTTCAAAATCCATATCAAGGAGGGCATTGCTAACATTTGAATTTATTGTACTGGTGTTGGAATTATCTTCACAATTAATGGGTTCGAATCATCCCGAACATCATTATTTGTAATTGCACTATTACTTGAAACTGTTTGATCTTCACTAAAATTGATCAAATCAAGACTTGATAGCTTTCGAGCTTTTCTATAATTTCTCCGCGATAACTTACGTTTAGGCATTTTTAATTAAAAAAACCAATGTGATTGATCTACGGAGGAGGTTTCTAGGTTAGGTTTAGTAATTTGTGAGACTTACCGTGTAATTTTTCTGTCGTGATTTCTTCGTAGTTACACAAGAATACACAATGAACAAGCCAATAAGTACTTGAGTCCTATAGTTACAACCTTTGTAACAACACAAAACACTTAATTCAATACTAAACGAAATACACGGCAATAACGCGCCAAACAGCAAACCGCGTAGCACAAGGAAATGTTGCCAATGCTTAAGCGTAGTTGCCAGAGTTAGCTTTATTTACGTTTATCGTTGTCATTATTAAATCACAATTTTTAAATTGAACAAATCTTAAAACTATTACGGGTTATCATTTATTAACAGAGCTGTGAATGTCAAATCCATACATAACATACATTAGACTGTTTGTACATTATTGTACGTACTGTGTACGTCTATATTTGTACACGGACGAATGTACGTAAAGTGTACTAAAAATGTATGTACATAGGACGAAGTGTGCTATATGGGATATAAACATAATTACATTGTATTTTATTAAGAACAGAAATCGTTAATGTAGATTTACAAAGTTGTAAGTACTTAGATATTTCCCAATTTGTTAGACCTTCAATCAATAATTAATGTGTCTACATTCCTAGACTCAGACTTATGTATTTCTTTGTTTTATATTCTAAGGCACCCCTTTATTTTATAAATAGATTACATAAAAATGTAACACTGTAGGGCAACAAACATAGTGGAATTTGATATTAATTTATGATTCGCGAGAATCGTTTTTTTATAAACCGTATAGGTTGTCCGAAAAAGAAAAAGAAATAGGGGTGAGAGCAAAAACAAAATTATTAGACAACGAAATAATAAGGGAGTCAAAATCTTGCTACGCCCCAGCCCAGCGATTTTAGTTAAAAAGGAAAACGGTGATTATAAATTGCTGTCGATTACAGAACAAAATAATTATTAAAGATAAGGGTACCCACTTCCTCATATTGAAGATCACATAAACATGTTAAAAGGCTTTAAATAATTCTGCGTGTTAGATATGACTCAATGTTACTATCAAGTTCCGGTTTCGAACACTCGATCCATAAAACTGCATTCATAACTCCAGACGGTCAATATGAATTTTTAAGAATGCCTTTTGGAGTTTGCAATGCTCCCGCAACATTTCAACGAATGCCTAATTTTAGGGTTATTGAGATTCGACAAAGTGATAGTATACCTTGACGATATTTTAATTCCCACTCATAATAATATTGAGGAAGGTTTAAAGCTTTTAGAAACTGTATTAAACTTTTTAAACATGCTAACTTAAAATTAAATTTGGAAAAATGCATTTTTTGCCACAAAAATAGATTATTTGGGATACGAAATAAACAAATTTGGTATTAAACCCGGCCAACAAAAAATTAATGCAGTAACAAATTTTCCTATTCCAAAAAATCTTCATCAATACGTCTATGCTCTTATTTTAGAAAATTTATTAAAAATCACGCTCTTATTGTACAACCCATTTCGCATTTACTAAAGAAGGACTCGAAATGGAAGTGGGAAGATGCTCAAATTAAATCATTCGAGCATATTAAAAAAGTCTTAACAATCAGACCCCTACTTTCTATTTTTGATTCAAAATTAATTGCGGAAATACACACAGATGCAAGTAGTAAGGGAATTGCTAGCATTTTACTTCAACAACATATAGAAGGGTTGAAAGCAGTAATGTATTATAGTAGAACTACTACCAAGGAAGAGAGCGTATACCATTTATATGAGCTAGAAACTTTAGCAGTCATTGAAACAATTAAAAGGTTTAGGATTTATTTGGTAGGCATTCGTTTTAAAATTGTTACAGATTGTAGTGCAGTAAGATCCACATTTACCAAGAAAGACTTATCACCACGTGTTGCGCGCTGGTGGTATCCAAGAGTATGATTTTGACATAGACTATAGAGCTGGATCAAAAATTCGTTATATAGATGCACTAAGCAGAAATATCCAGACCTCAAACGTGGTTATTATAAATACTGAGGACTGGATGTACTGCGTCCAGTCTCAAGATGACAATATATTATCCATTAAAAAACGACTGAACCAACCTAACCAGGACAATAACTACAAAAATATTTATATCGAAGAAAACAATCGTTTATATCGAAAAACAGCAGACGGTAAGAACAAATTGGTCATTCCAATTTCCAAAACATGCGAGGTTCAACTTCATGAGAAAATTTCATGACGACATTGGTCACGTTGGTTTAAAAAAATGTGAGAATATAATTAAAAGCCAATTCTGGTTTAAAGGTATGACGAGGTTTATAAAAAAAAAAAAATTCAAATGAAAAATGAAGAATCAATAGACCTCTTCTAATTCCAAACCACTGATTAATTGGATTTTGAAAAAACTACCGGGGCATGGTACTCCCGATTTATGGGGAAGAATTTCAACTCCAAGTTAAATATAGCACACATTATTTGATATTAATTTAACGACGAAATCGCTCATTGAGACTCAAACAGCTGGCACGAACATTTACCAATGATCACCATTAGAAATGAGGAAAACAACAACATAAACATTTATCAAAAATATGTGAATGCTTGCTTAGATTGTGCTTTAAAAAAGGCTAATACGGTAAAAAGAGGGATACCTTTTTCCCATTCAAAACCATCCGAACCTTTGCACACGTGGCATATAGATCATTTAAGGCCATTTTGTAAAAGTACGGGTTTTGCATATATTTTGAGGTGGTAGATTCGTTCTCGAAATACTTATTTGCCAGACCTACAAAAACCACAAATGCAAAAGAAGTTGTTCATGCACTGAACGACTTATTTAGTATGTTTGGAGTGCCCAAGAATAATTTCAGATTGTGGGAAAGCATTTAAAGCAAAAAAATTTAACGATTTTATTACTAAAATAAAACACGGTGGCATCTCCAAGATCTAATGGTCAAGTTGAAAGATATAATCGCACCTTATTAAACGCTATAAATGTTAGCGGTTATGATGAAATTGAGTGGTATGAAAAATTACCTCAAGTTGTGTTAAGTATTAATAATAGAATTAATACAAGCACTGGCTTCACACCACATCGATTAATGTTTGGGTTCGAAATTGGCATATTGGGCAACCTTGGATATGATACCGTGGATACAGTCAATAGACCTATTGATAGACAAAAGGCCAGTAATTCAACGGAAAAACAAAGTAAACAGATGAAAAAATATTTTGATGGTAAACGAAAACAAAGTCATATATACAAACTAGGCGATCTTGTCCTATGGTCAGAGGCATATGAAAGAAACAAGGATGTAAGTAGAAAGGTACAAATTAAATTTGGTGATCCATATAAAATAACTAAGGTAATTGGGCATGATCGGTATGCCATAATCGCATTAAAGAGTTTAAAAGGGTACAACAAGTATAAAGCAGTAGTGTCGGCTGAACAACTCCGACCTTTTACTGGTGGAGTCATAATCGAATCTGACAGTGACTCAGAAATAAATAGCACAGACGAATTACTCGATCTTTTAGAAGGTTAATTGTTAAGCATCAATAAAAAAAAAGGCCCAGTTAGATGGCATTATAAAAAAGGGCCAGTTAGATGGCAAATAAAAAAGGCCAGTCAGATGGCAATAAAAAAAAAGGCCAGTTAGATGGCAATTAAAATAAAAGGCCAGTTAGATGGCAATAACAAAAAAAGGCCAGTTAGATGGCAAATAAAAAAAAAGGGGCCAATTAAATGGCAAATAAAAAAAAAGGCCAGTTAGATGGCAAATAAAAAAAAGGGCCATAATCTTTATTAATATTCAACCCTAAAAATTAACCCTTTCGACGGCTAACTTACTTAAATCTCTTATAGTGGCTTGTTTGCAATTAAGTCAAGTATTTTTTAAGAAAATCAAAAATTTGTGACAACGAAAGACTTAAACGTTATAATTTTTGTTAATATTCATCCCCAAAAATTAACCCTTTCGACCGCTAAAACACTTAAAAATCTTATTGTAGCTTATTCGCTATTAATAAATTTTTTTTATTAAATGGAATGTAGAAGCACTAATTATTAATTAGTAGTAATAATATTTGTTGCTTTTTAACGATTTTTCTCTTCATTTTCTTCCCTTTCTTTCGCAATTTTATTAATTTTCTCAATATAAAGTAGGGTAAGTGACGACGGAATTAAATAAATTTCTGTTTTTTTGCGATATTGTGATGATTTCAATTAAGGAGTTCTGTATATTTATGGTCTTTCGCATATGTCTCTAAAATGTATTTTTTAATGTTCCTAAACGATTAGACTCGTTCATGACAAAGAATTAAGTTTTTTAAAAGTTTATTAGTACAATATACGTCAACTGCCAAGTAGTACTTATTTCTATACAACCGCCGGGTTCTTCGGATTTTATATTTAGTTGACGATGTAACTGGTCCGCTATAAATTCTCGCGAACGATCGAAATATTGATCAGAATTAAATCTAATTTAACGCTAACTTCAACTACGTAGGTTATGTTTATGTAAATGGCATTTTTTCGCGACTCAACTAAAATATTGTGTGTTTCTAATGATGGCATAGGTATGCCATCATATGAACTACTAATTATTGCGGAATGTTCTCTGTTTTAAATTCGTTGTGTACTTTACAACAAGTCTATAAGTGTGTTTATAAATTTAGACAATTTAAGATTTTCTTTCAGATATGGAAAATAAAAAAAAAACGACAGGAATGGGATGAAGTAGCAATGCGGCATGCAATAAACGCAATTAAAACAAAAAGAATGGAGTTCCAGCTACTACCTTACGTAGAAGGTGTCAGAAGGATGACAGCTCAAAGGGGAATTTAGGCGGTCGCAGAACCGTTTTAAATCAAGAAATTGAAACAAATCTTGTGAAACACATCGTAGACATGGAAACAAGATTTTTGGCTTGACTACAAAGAATGTAAGGAAACTAGTATACGAAATAGCAGAAAAAAATAGTATGAAACATACATTTAATGAGGACAAAATGATAGCGTGGAAAAAATGGATTAGCGGGTTTTTAAAAAGAAATCCGGACAACAATATCCCTGAGGGTGCCAGAAAATACATCCTATGCTCGAGCTCATGCTTTTAATGAAAACAATATTAAGGCTTAT
This sequence comes from Abscondita cerata, assembly GCA_030710515.1. Taxonomy (NCBI): domain Eukaryota; kingdom Metazoa; phylum Arthropoda; class Insecta; order Coleoptera; family Lampyridae; genus Abscondita; species Abscondita cerata. The sequence continues at coordinate 60,545 of JALBCR010001201.1, forward strand.
TTTACAGCATTAGTAGCTGTTTTACAACAGTACGACTTTCCAACGCAGAATATATATAATGTCGATGAGAGTGGTTCAAACAGCGTACAAAAAAGACCGCAAAGAATGTTTGCCACTAAGGGGCGTAAACAGGTTGGTACGCTTAGCAGTGCTGAACGGGGAAAGCATACAACGGTGGTGTGCGCAATGAATGCCATTGGAACTTTTATACCCTCAGTTTTTATTTTTGGGAGAAAAAGATTTAAAAATGAACTAATGGATAGTGCGCCACTAGGAAGCAAAGCATTCTGTCAAGAAAAAGGATGGATGACGGGGGAAATTTTTTTAAAATGGCTTCAACACTTCGTACACTATATTAAAGCTTCTCTGGACAATAAAATACTATTATTGTTAGATTGCAGTCATCGAGTTCAGTCGCTAGATGTTGGCTTTTTTGGGCCTTTACAAACATACTTTGATCAGGAAATACAAAAATACAGAATTGTAACCGACTTTCAAATAGCTGGTCTGTTTAAAAATGCATTTTTAAAAAGTGCTACACCGGCTAATGCCATTAACGCTTTTAGGAAAACGGGAGTATGCCCATTCAATTCAAATATTTTTGAAGAATGGATGTTTGCACTTGCACTACCGACCGACAAACACTTACAAAAACCAGTACTTGAACCTGAAAATAATCCACGGTCTCCATTACAAGAAATCCCATTGTCTCTTGGAACATAAAAATATATCGCAATAGGATCTAAGCGATGCAGGACCATCTTGTTCAAAAAGCTAAAATACAGCATTTCTGAGTTATCACCAGTACTTGTAGTTGCCAAGCGTGAACCTGCAAAAACACGAAAACGTGGAAAACTGGTTTTTAAACACAACTCTAAATATTTTGGAACTAAAACAAAAACAGACGAGCAAGCTGTAAAAGAACAAAAAAGTTAGCAAGTACAGTAGAAAAAAATTGTTTCAGCAGTAGATGAAAGCGATGATAGTTTGGAGGATCCATTTGCAGAAGTGGAGGACGATGAATCAGACGCTGCTTGCTTATATTGCAATGAACTCTTTTCACACTCACGTTCAAAAGAACTTTGGTTTAGTTGTCAAGCATGTAAAGCCTAGTGTCACAGTGAATGTGCTGGTTTAGACAAAAAAATAAAGACATTTGTTTGCGAATTGTGTAACTAACGTAGAATATTATGATAAATTTATTCTTTATACTTTTACAAAAAATAAAGTTTTAAAAATCTGAAAATTTATTGAAATTCTTACATTTTCATACGGTATGCCATCAAAAGTGCAACGTGTTACCTATGATGGCATACCAAGATAAAAAAATAATTTTTTACTCTAAAAATAAGACTGGAACACCCAGTATTTTATTGTAATATCGGTAACTGTAGTGTGTCATGTCAATTTTCAACGAACTTCGTTCGTTTATGAAATCGATTTGTCGTCCGTGTGTCCGTGTGTGCGTCCGTCCGAGGCCTTTCTAATGGTCTGACATCATTGTGTGATACATCAATCGATTCAGCTTGGTGTCCAAAGCTTAAGTTTTGATGTGCATTAAAATCGGGCAACGGGGACGCCGAGCCCCCGTGATATTCCGTCGCAAAAATTAAAATTTCAAGTACGTCCAAAATCAATGTGTGGCATATATTTAGACTCCTCTGGCATAGCTGAGTTGAAATATCCTATCCCCCATAAAAATCGGGCCACAGATACCCGATGCCCTCGGGAAATTAAGTTTATTTCAAAAATCCAAATATGTCCAAAATCAATGTGTGGCACATATTTGGACAATAGAAAGTTAGCAATGACGGTCTATTGGCGCTAATTATAACTTTGTCATGCTTTCCATATTTGGATAATACGAAGTTCGTTGCGACAATGCCTTGCATTTTCAACTTGTTAAACATGGAATAATTATAACTTCAAAAACAAAAAATTCATTATTAAATTTAAGTATGCCATCATAGGCTGCCTTCCCCTAATCATTTTTACAGTGATACCATTTAAGCCAGGTCGACTATTATTAAGATTGCAAATTATTTTATATTTCTATGGATTTTGAAAATGAAATTGTGTTTTACAAACGATTTAATATTTTTACGCATTTTTCAAGAGAGGTAAAAATTATCCATAGCTCATATGAGCAACTTGTTCGAAACAAAGTACATATTTGAATCGGAATATTGTTCATCGTTGGCTGCAAAGTTTTGAGAAACACAAAGGTTTTATCTACAGAAAAATACAGTGAAAACCGAAGTTTTATACGTAAAATATATCAAATAAAAAAAATTAAACTGGTGTATTATGTTTGCACAATGTATTATTGATTATACAAAATATTTATATTTAACGGTCTAGGCCAAATATTCTATAAACATCGCAAGAAAAAATTATCAGGAGGGAACGTGCCAATGTTAAGATAAGAAATTAGGCGACGTTTTGAAAACATCATGATAATTTTTGACTCTTGACTCGAATTCTTCTATTAGCATTAATTTTTATGTAATATAATTTGTGCGTATTACGTATAAAAAATATTAAAATAATGTTTAATTAGTTAATTCATGATGTTATGAAGTACTAAACATAATTAACTGAGTTTGCACTATAAAAAGATTTTTTTCTACATTTCATGTGTTACTATCATTATCTTCTATTATCACATACAAAAACTAATAATTATTATCACCCAATTGAACTGAATATGTTTTTGTACGCAAATCGCATTAAATTTGGCCATTTGAGAACTATCTAACACATAAACTGTAAATTGCACATAAAATCGTGAAAATTAAATATTTATTTATGATAATATGATGTCCTGTACTTGCTGCTGTATCTGTACTGCTACGAGGATGTTTTGAGCCGATGGCATGTAGTTTCCACAATTAGGGAAATTTTTTGGGACTGGTAGCATCTGTTTATGATCACCAACTTTAAATACTAAAGCCATACCAATTTCAATATGAAATTCTATGTGGCAATGAAATAGCCAATAACCAGGATTTGAAGCATAAAACCTTAGAATGGTGTAGCCACCATCAGGAACTGTTACCGTATCTTTTTTCACTGGGTTTCTCAAATTTCTTGGAATTAAGCCTTTTCTATCCAATTCTTCGACCTTTTCTTGTGTTACATTTGGACCCACTTTTCCCATGCCAACAACCCTGAATGTGTATCCGTGCAAATGGAAGGGATGATTGGCATCGTAAGCAAAACCTTTATCTATTATGATTATTTCTACTACAGAATTTAATCGAACCTAAAAAAATGAAAAAGTTTTTATATGAGTATGTAGTACACACAAGTGATAATGATATTTCTGGTCAAATTGAAATTTAAAAAAAAATGAATATGTAAAAAACAAATCAATTATTTTTTTCATCACAAACTTAATTTGATGTTTTAGTTAAATTATCTCTACTTGATTAATAAGAACGAATACAAATGTATGTCAAAAATTGTTTTTGTTGAAATGTTTCTTGAAGATTATGTTATTTACTATTAATAGAAGAAATTGTTAAAATCTGGAAGTCCAAAATGTCATTTTTGAGTAAATAAATTTTGTCCAAATTTAAATTAAACCTTCTCTAGTATACAAAATGCAAAGATGTAACTTACTTGAAGAACATGTGTACATTCGCAATATTTATCATCACACTTTCCAACAGTCGTTTCATTGCAAAATTCATCGGTGTTTATTTGATCTCTAGCAGACAATAATGGTATCGCAGGCATTTTCATTGATATGAAGTTAAGTTGTGGTGTAAGTAGTTGTTGTGTCGTTTTATTCACTAAGAATAATTATATTACTATTTACTATTGTACCTATGGTTTTATAATTACCAGCTACAAAGCTGTAATGGTTGGGGTCGTGAAAATGTGGATTATCGAGTTTATAAAAATCATACGAAATATAGAATTTATAATCGGGCTTTCTTCTTAAACTAACATCCCATCCTTCTAAAGACTGCAATTCGACCATATTCAAAGCGTCGGTTTCACCTGGTCCTTTATTTAAAGCATTTACTTGCTAATAATTAAAAAAGACGATAATTTTGACAAATAATAAATGTAAAAATATTTTACCACTCCTTCTTTGTGAGATTTTTCGTAGTTTACGGAATCATTAGGATAATCAGTGCTAGAACTTCCAACATACTGTAAAACGGCCACTTGGTTAGCACTTAAAAATCGTTCATCGCAGTCCATTAACCCTCTAAATCGCATCCAATATAAATCTATAGGTTGATCTGCATTTACGATAAAATCAAATCGTTCTCCAGCATACGTAACCACAGACTCAGCTAAAATATTAATTATAAAGATTAAAGGAAGAATCAATGCTTGAAAACGTTTTCACCTTTTACAGGCACAAAATCTCTACCGTCACTGCTTATTACAGTTATTGTATGGTTATCTATAGACAATTCTATAGGGCAATTCAAAAACTCGGCATTAATAACTCTAAATCGATAACGATAACCCTATAATTGGTTTTATTTAAAAAAACATTAAATTTATATTTTTATCATACCCTTTCAACAACAAATCTTTCAGTTGGAGTATAAACAGTTTTATTGCCGTTATTTCCAAATTCCTTAAAGCGACCTTTACCATTAACTAAAAGATTCTCAGCTTTATTGGTTCCATTACTGTGATGATGAGCTATAAATTTATTCAATCCAGTTTGAGGTCCCCAATCCAGTATAACCATAATATGCTCCGATAAATCGTAATCGTAGAGATCAAAATGAGGGTCCTTTTCTTCAGGTCTGCGAACTATCAACGATCCAAAAGCTCCATCAGTTCTCTGAAACCCAGTGTGCGAATGCCAAAAATGGGTACCGTATTGTGTCGCAGTAAATTGATATCTAAACGTTGTACCAGGTGGAATAGGACATTGAGTAATGTATGGTACTCCGTCCATATATGGTGTATCACGTTGATGGTATCCGTGCCAGTGAATGCTGGTACTTTCACCTAACAAATGATTTTCTACGTCTACTATTATTTCATCTCCAAGACATACCTACAATGAATTATAATTTTTTTATTCATCCTGAGTTTTTTCTCTTTGCAAAGTGAAGGTTACAAAATTCAAGTTAAGCCAGTCTAGGTTAATTAATTATAAACGTTCCCATATCTATTCAAAGCGTTTTTAAAAATTGTTATATTCAAGCATCTATGTAAATTAAGTTAACGATTATGCGAAGAATTAATTTGCAATATAAAATTTTGGGATATATTTCACATAAACAAACAGACTAGACATTTTAAATAAATCATACATACCTCCACGGCAGGTCCGGGCATTTGTCTATTTACTACCAGAACAGGTCGTCTATTACCATCTCCAGGTATACAATGCGGCCTATTACAATCATCTGGATTAAACGGACACTCAAAGCAAGCTTTGCTTAACGTGTGATACCATTCTAGTTCAAATTTGTATTTACAAACCATTGGAATTTCATTTTTGTGACACACCCTCGCACATGGATGTCGAGTATTGTTAAGCTCTCGTTCGGTGCTATTTCCATCTTCTAAAAAAATGCATACGTTTTTTTTCTTAGGAATTTTAATTCTAATTAAATTCGCGATTTTTATTTTTAATGTTATAATGGTGGTGATAGCATTAATAACCTGCTTTACATTTTAAATTTCTCTAAATACAAAAAGTACATACCTTTTACATAGTTTATAAAAGTTAAAGACGCAAGAGTTGAGTGGTAAGATTTCTATAATCTTCAGTTATAATTGTATTCAATTTTATTAGCATAATGTTAGTAGTGTACAATGCTATTGAGAAAATACTTGTAATTAAGTTCGTGTTCATTCACCTTCGAAATAAATATAAACTATGGAACAACAATAGAATAATCGAAGTTGTAATACTTAATTACAGTAAATGTTTCCGTAAAGATTAAGTTATAAAAGTGAATCTATAATGATTGTTTATATCAGAGATGTATGAAATATATAAAAGATCGCCTTACTCGATAGAGAATACGAAGAAATACCAGTTATCCACAATCCTAATTGGATTAGTATAGTTTGAATTTCCATGATAATCTGTAACAATTTTTAAATTTAACTTTTTCAGAAAATACTTTTTGGACTTAACTAATTTTGACAAGCTATTGGTACGATGAGTAAAAGTAAAATACTTGTTGCTTTTCTTAAAAAAAAAATACTGAGTACCTAGTTAATCTCTAATAATTTCCCACTTTGAAAAATATTTTTGTAAGTATAGCTACTATTTTTTTCAATGAAAGGAACAATTATTACTCTGGTATCTATATGTAAAAAAAGAAATAACCAAAACTTGTTTTTTCCTTATCAATTAGCTATGTTGCTTTTTAGAGGATCACATTTTTGTACTTGTTTTGAGTTAACTCCTTATGCAAAAATTTATGGGGGCAAAAAAGTGATGCATTCAACATCAACATACTAGTTAGTTTTAATGGTAACTCATGCTTCTAACGATAATTTTTGAAATTTACCATTATGACATTTAATTTCTAATTTGTGCAGTTTTTCTACATTATTTTTTTCATGTGTTTTCATTACTTGATTAAATAGAAGTTCATCTTACAATTCCCTTCTTGATCATTGACCATCAAACGCAGCCATAATGAAATATTGTGGTTACCTTACCTCACTTCAATCCAAATAATTAATTGTTAGATGGTATTCTCCAAAAGTTTTGGAGCCTTCGCAAGGAGTACTTGTTGTTTCTTTGAGCAAAGGTCGCGAACGCTTCAAAACTTCTGGAGAATACCATCTAACGATTAACGTCTTAAGGAGATCATCGAAATCAAATAATTAAATTTTGTAACAAGGTAAATATTAAATTACTTAAGCAGTAATAGTAAGATAAAGTAGGTTCTATTAAAATTCATTTAGTAAATTACCAATTAAGGTGTAACTCTTCAGTTTCGGTTATCTATAGAATACAGTCAGAATATTACCCTATTTTCAAGATAAGTACTAAGCCATGCAGGCATTTTACCCTGCACCATTCCAAAATTTCTTTGTGCCTATCTTAAAATTCAGATAGATACAGGGTTATTCATTATGTTTTGACTCCCACCTACAGCCCTTATTATTAGTTATAGAAATAAACTTTAAATACAAAAGTTTTAGGTTTTCACGTAGTATCTTTTGTTAATAGAGGAAATAAAATATCGACTTCACAACATTGTAAAAATTATTTCAGTTATGTTTTTTAATGGAACACCCTGTATATTATTATATCAAATGAAAGATAAATCATATTTAAAGGCAAACCCAACACTTTTTATTATTGGCAAATGGTACTTATCCATCAAATATTTAATGTTGTTTTAAATATAACGGCTTTTTGTCATTATATTAGTGCATAGAAGCCAATAATAATACTGCTACGCCAAAATTTTTGTTAGAAGGTAATAAATTTAATTTCACAGCATATGTTCTTACTACACTACTTACCGGCCATTTTTCTGACTTCACGAAGTAGTGATCGATGAACGGCTTTCTTTAATTTGTTTTTCCCATTTTATAATCGTTTGTATTTTAACATTTTGAGGTCTTTTCGGCGAGGTTTTCAGGTTTTTATTTATGAACAGTTTGAAAAATGTCCGATGATACAAGTTTTTAAGTATTTTCGAGGTTCTTTTACGTTAAGTATAGCATTTTTATCTTGATTTAACGTTTTTATCAGGAACTACCAAAGTCAATGTCAATCTTTACACAAACAAATCACACTTATTTAATCTAAAAATTACATATTAAAACGTATAAAGTTAGCAAATCTAGAAAAAATCAGGCTATGAGAAAAAAAGTGAATGCATTTCTTAAAAATTGGAAAGAAACAAATCAAGAAAACCAAAAAAATAAAACCACACTTTTGTGCTAGGAATAACTTCGTGTTTTAAAACCCACATTTTCAGCTCATCTTTACATTATAGTTTTTCAACAAACAATTTTTTTAGTCTTGTGCATTTGAATGCAAATTTATCTGGTTTTGTATAGAGAAATGTGTGTTTGTTTGTTTTTTGTGTATTTGTGTTGCATTACTTATCATTTCGTACTCTAATTCATGTATTTTTGTATTTTCTAAGCATTTTATTAATGTTGGCCTATCGAAGGCAAACTTTACCTTTTACTACAACCATTGCTACAACCAATGGTTCAATACAGGCAAGTGATCATTTCCTCTTCATAATAAATGTAATGGCAAGTCATCATTTTACCATCATAGAAAGTTTAATGGCTCCATGTAGGCAAGCCGGCATTGGACCTTGAAGGTAGATTATCTGTTGGCCGAACGTCGGCCGGTGGGTCATTTGCTTATCTTACCATTAATGGTAGCGTACAAAGTCCCAATGCTGAACTTCATTTATGCCAATAACTTATATGAATTTTGCCATTACATTGTGTTTGCTGGGATACTTGGGCAATGGCTGTGCTAGCAACGTTTGCAGTGTTTGGATTGGAATTATGTATCGAGGCGGCAATGATAGATGAAATGCAGCTTAGCGCGGTTGAAATTACACAGCCCAAGGAAGCTAAAGGTAGGATACTACTTACCATTGATGAACAACTTCTGATGAGCTCACAATAAGAGCGAAATGCTGCATCAGGTGTTCTTTTGTTGCGTGTATACTTCTGTACAAGTTATCTTGGCTTTATCGGCAACGTGTGTTACAAGCATTAAAGCTATTGCTTAGATAGCGCTTTGTACTTTAACACACACATGCCGTTACAGTTAACTGTTGGCATTTGTCTTAGTTTATACTACTCATACGTTAAATATGTTTATGCTTTCATTTAGACATGACGAAAGTGTTGATAAAATATACAGAATTACCGATATATTAGGAGTCCGAGTAGAAATCCTGCCACTAAGGAAATTGAGACTTGTACCGCAATGTAAAAAGTGTCAAGCATATGGCCATACGCAAAAATTTTGTAACAAAGAACCACGTTGCGTTAGATGTACTGGTAAACATCTAACAGTGGACTGTGATAAACCTAAAACTGCTCAGCCTAAGTGTGTACACTGTGGAGAGGGCATCCAGCAAATTACAGGGATGCACTGTAGCAAAAGAAATACAAAAATAAAGGACAAACGTGGTAAAAAGACTGTTTTGCCCACACAACCTCAAAGAATTAACCAACAGACGGAGCAGCCAAAGCGAAAGAAGGGAAAATTACATATAGCCAAGTTGTTTCTGAGAATATAGAAACTAAAACTAGTAACAAAGTACAAAGCACATCTATTGAGCAGACTCTCCAACAAATTTTGGAGAAACTAAATAAAATGGATGATCGTATATTAAGGTTAGAATATAGCGCTAAAGAAGCTATTCCTAAGAAACTTAATGTCAACTAGTTTAAGAATCATGGAATGGAATGCCAATGGGCTGTTGAAACATAAACAAGAATTGCAACTAGTCCTCGACATAGAAAACATCGATATATGTCTCATTTCTGAGACACATTTTACCAGAGAATCTTTTATTAGATTTAAGGGATATAAAGTGTATCATACTTTACATCCTGCAAACGCAGCCAAAGGAGGTAGTGCAGTTATAATAAAGGAAACAATTAAGCACCACCAAGAAATAGGATATAAAGCAGAAGAATTCCAAGCTACTGCCGTTAATGTTAAAACTAGGACATATGAGTTTGTAGTTGCAGCAGTATATTGTCCTCCAAGGCATGCGCTAAAAAAGATCAGTACCTCGACTTCTTGAATAGCCATGGTCAAAGATTCATCATAGGAGGTGACTATAATGCTAAAAATACCTATTGGGGATCCAGGTTAACAAATACGAAGGGAAAAGAACTCCTGGAAGCAGTTAAACAGTTAAAATGCGAGGTATTGTCCACTGGAAAGCCGACATACTGGCCTACAGATTCACAGAAAATCCCAGACTTGATTGATTTCTTTATTATTCAAAATCTATCTCTAAACTATATACACGTTGAAGAGGCATGGGACATGAACTCTGATCATTCCCCTATTCTTCTCACATTCAATGATAGCATTATGCATAAAGAGTTTCCTCCTAGATTAGTTAATAAATTAACTGATTGGTGTAGCTTTAAACTCCAACTTGAAGAAAATATTAGTTTACTAACACCATTAAGAAATGAAGAACAACTTGATATTGAAGCTAAAAATTTTGTCAAGAACATACAAAAGCTGCATGGGATAATACCCCTACCATCACCACAAAGACCAAAGGTAACAAATATCCAAGAAATATAAAAGAGCTTGTCTTTGAAAAGAGAAGACTCAGAAGAATCTGGCATCAATCTCGAGCTCCAATAGACAAGACTAGATTGAATAATGCTACCCAGCAACTTAAAAGAGAAATTCGAAGATTTCAAAATGAAACAATCAGTGAATACTTAAATGAACTAACAAATGACAATAAAACTGATTATTCGCTCTGGAGAGCTACGAAAAGGTTAAAAAGACCGATCCCGCAGAATCCACCAATAAGGAATACAGATGGGAGTTGGGCAAAAGCAACCACCAGAAAGCTATTAGATTCGCTGAACACCTTGCAAGCACATTTCAACCAAATGAAGGTGAAGGCACATTAGATTGGGACAACCTTAACCAAGAAGAAAGTGAAATCAGACTCACAACTCCAAAAGAAGTTACAGCTGAAATTAAAAGTATTAATTCAAACAAAGCTCCAGGTTTTGATTTAATTACTGGGGAAATTCTTAAAAATCTTCAAGGAAAGCTATAGTCAAACTTACCTACCTTATCAATGCCTCATTTAGACTAAGATATGTACCTCAGATATGGAAGGTAGCTGAGATAATGATGATCCCTAAACCTGGAAAACCACCTAACGAAGTTTCATCTTACAGGCCCATTTCCTTATTACCTGTAATTTCAAAATTGTACGAAAAGCTACTTCTTAAAAGGCTGACACCAATCATAGACGAGAGAAACCTAATCCCAGCACATCAGTTTGGTTTTAGAAAACGCCACTCCACTATAGATCAAGTCCACAGAATAACAGACACAATTGAAAGATCGCTAGAGGAAAGAAAAGTCTGCTCTACTATCTTCCTTGATGTAGCGCAGGCTTTCGATAAAGTTTGGCACGAGGGACTTAAGTATAAACTAAAAAATTTTACCCAGACCATATGCGCAGTTATTGGAATCATATATTTCAGATAGAGCTTTTAGAATTAAGCAAGAGGATGCCTACTCTCCAACAAAGGAAATTAAAGCAGGAGTGCCACAGGGCAGTGTATTAGGACCTTTGCTTTATCTCCTTTACACTAGTGATATTCCTGATTTAAGGTACGACACGATAGCTACCTTTGCAGATGACACGGCCATCTTAGCTGTAGGCAAAGACCACGAAGAAGCAGCAAGAAATCTGCAAATATCTGTTAATAAGATAAACGACTGGACTAAACGCTGGCGAGTTAAATTGAATGAAACCAAATCGGTTCATGTCAATTTTACAAATAAACATAATCAACATATCCCAATTAGTTTAAATGGTACACAAATACCATATGCTAACACAGCCAAATACCTAGGTATTACGTTGGACGCTAAGCTACGCTGGAAAGCCCACGTAAAAAAAACGTGAAGAACTTGGACTCAAGTACAGCAAAATGTATTGGCTGTTGGGTAGACATTCCACCCTGTCCATTTTCAACAAAATACTATTGTATAAACAGATCCTTAAGCCCATATGGACATATGGCATACAACTGTGGGGTTGTGCCAGAAAGACCAATATTGACATCATTCAGCGCTTCCAGAATAAAGTACTGAGAAATATTGTTAATGCTCCTTGGTACTTTAGAAACTGTGACCTCCATAGAGACCTGGAAATGGATACAGTTAGCGAGACTATTATAAAATACGCCAGAAGTCATGAACAGCGACTTCTTCATCATGTGAACGTAGAGGCTATCCAGCTCCTCGACAATGCGTTGTTGGTTAGACGGCTCAAGAGGACTAAACCTTTCGAGTTAGTTTAAGTGTTAGTTAAAAAGCAGAGTAAAGTGCTGATAGTGTACACGTCAATAAGTGTAATTAAGTAATCAGAGTCTTCGAACTGCTAATGAGTAGATTCCTAGTTCTAAGTTGTAGTAGTAATTTAAGTCTGAATAAAATTACTTATTGATCAACCTGTGATCAGATTGTAATGAAATAAATAGCCTCAGGGATATTTAAAAAAAAAAAAAAAATACTACTCATACGTGTCAATGTTTACACGAGATGTCGCAAGACACATATTTTACTTATGTTCATTGCTCCACGAGAGCTTAAAAGACCAACCGCCGTCTTGTACAGTCGTATACCGCACTTAAGTATACACCTCTGATGAGCTCACAATAAGAGCGAAATGCTGCATCAGGTGTTCTTTTGTTGCGTGTGTACTTCTGTACAAGTTATCTTAACTTTATCGGCAACGTGTGTTACAAGCATTAAAGCTATTGCTTAGATAGCGCTTTGTACTGCTTTACACACATGCCGTTACAGTTAACTGTTGGCATTTTCTTAGTTTATATTTTTTAACTTCGTCTGATGCTACAGAGTTATAACATTTTACAAAATTGTACGAAAAAGAACGTTCAAATGTTGTAGATCATATTTGTTTGAGTAAAATCATACAGTTGACTATAAAAAGCCTTTAGACACAAAATGGCCGAAAAACTGCACGAAGTTGGACGATTGACTAATAGACTGCTATTAATTTTGTTTTCGTTGTCGCCATGACAATATTCATTGTTCACTACGTTTTTATTGTCACCTGAAGTTTTTCGATAATGAGCTCTTTGAAAGACATCCAAATGGATTTTATTTTTTTTCGCGGAAACGACGCGTCGGAGAAGAAAAAAACAAGAGAGCGTTTCTTTTCCAAATTGATTGGGAATGTGATAAATGATTCCAATATTTGGAAAAACCAGTGGCTTGCTACATTTTTCTCTTAAAACTAAGTGAGAAAAACCGAAAGTCCGGTCCTGGAAATTTTAGAAGAGTCGGATTGGCACATAAATATGACCAATACTTTGCTTGACATACTCTGGAAATTTTAAGAAAATCGATCAACGTTTTCAAAATACAGACAAAACATATTAATTTTTGAATTTTTCAAGGCCCTGTATATCGGAAGCAACGCATTTCCGGACATAGATTTATTATCTCAAATCTCTAATCTGGAGTTTCTCTATGTACCCTTGAAATATTGCCACCCTTATCTGAGACACCCTGTATAATGAAACATTAGTATACGTAATTTAAATAAGTATTGTTATTGAACGTTAAAAACAATTACTGAAAAAACAGTTAAAATAAGCCATTGCAAGTGTTAAGAGTTTTCTTGGAATACAACAGAAAATCGTAAAAGTTACAATAGTAGATAATATACCCTCTAGCTTTGTGTTTAAAGTTTAGACTGTCTTAAAATTATATGAGAATCTCCGGTCTTCGTTTGTTAGGAGAGTTTCTGGACACCCTGTATATTTCCAATAATTGCACGAGTGTGATTGTATTGAATGTTTTTTGTCATGTCTTTAAATAGATAACAAACATTTAATGAAGCGGAGTTTTAAAAAGATTAAAAGATAAAATTTGGTATGTTTTAGTACCCTTAATTGCTTTATTACTAATAAAATTTAATAACTAATATGCTTTTAGCAAATAATAGATACCAAAGTTTCTTCTGCCTTTAACAAAGATTAGATGATAGTTAATTTAATAATAATATAGTATAAAGTAAAAAGAAGGAAGAAATTTAATTAATTTACTTTTGCACAAGGGAAAATACACATGTGAGAGTAGGTTCAACTTTGGTACGAAATCATTTAGCTTAATCTCAACACCAATTAATTTATATATTAGCAATGATTGTTTTAAAATTAAAATTTAAGTTTTATTTTTATTAAGGTGACCTTATTTGAATTTATCTTTTGTGGTAACCTTTTTTAATGCGTTGTACAATATAACTTTAAAATCGGACATAGCTGTACCTACTAATATAGTGACGTATATTAAGTATTAAGAAAAAACTTTTTATTATTTTTATAAGTTTTGCTAGTAGGATTAATACTAGTTACGTTATCATATATTAGGTTATTCAAATTTTTGGAACCTCATAAAACATAATTGCGTCATCAGAAGTTTACGCGAAAAAACCAGTTTGAAAGCATTCATTAATTTTTGTAATTTTCAATGATTCTTTTACAATTATTTAAAAATATTCCTATTTATGTGTTTTAAAAGTAATTTATTTGTTTACGCGGTAGCGTCTCGCACGGATTTGTTAATTTATTCAAAACTTCAATTGCAAAACTTTTTTTCAATTACTAAACAGGATACAGTATTTCGGGGAATACTTTATAAACTACTATTAAGGTGGTTAATACCATAGTTGAAATGTATTATTGAAACAATGTAAATTTTAAAAATAATGAGTCTAGTCAGACCATACAGTAGGTAATTAAATTAACAATTCATTTAAACACAAAAACAATTCTTTTTGCAAGATTAATTATAATTACGCACTGCTAAGGTTAAAGCTATTATTTATTACCCAAAAACATTTAATTTTTAAGAAAAGCATGTGTTACTAATTAATAAGTATTGATGAAAAATCAGGAGGATATGTTACAAGTTAATGAAGAGTAAGAGAATTGTAATAATTATTTTACTAATTAAATGAGATTACTTGATCAAGTACCTATTTGTTTACACAGTAACTATGTGCAAACCTTGAAATGTCCGAGAAGATGAAATTAACATCAACCTTCTCAGGTAAATGAAGAAAGTGAAAAAATTTTTAACGGCTCATTTGAATAAAAAAAATTCAAGTGAAAATAAATCGTAAAAATTTAAATCTTTTATAATGTAATAAAAAAATACTTACGCGTAATTTAAAAAAATCACAACTTTTAATTAAAGCGGCTTCAGCAAACTTCTAAGCACAACTAACATTCTCTTACTAGTAAAATTTTATAATGATAAAAAAAAAGTTTTGCGGTAGGGATGGGTAGCCCGAAAGTAATTTGGGATACCCCGTTCATTATATAAGATTCTTCTCTGGGTAAACTACTGGTAATTCAAGTTTATTTCTAATAAAGTGTCAGCTTCGCTACTGCATTCATGAATGTAATTATTGTATCTACATATGCATGGAAATTGCATAGGTCAAGATACAAATAGTGGTAGGTATACAACATACCGTAATAGCAGTTTATTAAAAATTATTTGTCAAAATAGTAGTTAATAACAACAATTTCATAATTTGTAAACATTTATTACGTATGCAATTTAAGTAAAAGACATCGTAATTTAATGACAAACACGTAATGAACTTGAGCTCCTTAGTAAAACATGGTAAATCATTAGTAATTTGGCAGATATGATAAAAATACCAGTAATAAATGGCTTATAAACATTCGACCTTCGTATTTTTCCGATTGTGATTTCAGGTTAAAATTTCTATATCACATAAGTTGCGTAATATATTAAAATAAATTTAAAATGGTAACCTTCAACTTAATTTCAGTAAACAAACTTCTTGCATTAACCTACTAAAAGTGTTATATAAATGCAATATAAAAATGGACCACAATCAAATTATAATATGAAACATATAGTATTGGGAAACCATTTGACTGAAATTGTTAAGTGTTTTTACATTAATTTGTTTGTTCTTAATCACTAGATGCAACATCATTATAATCTTGTAGCTATAAAATAAAAGCTAATGGACACAATGTTGTGGCCTTTGTAGTACCAGTAGACGTGCTAATTAGTAACTTTGTAAGAGTAATAGAAATGTGACTTATCTGATGTTACACCATTTTGTAAGGTTTTAATCACTATTACATATTATATATGTACTTGATTAGCAATGTAGCGCTTAGATTAGTTCATGTATCAATCAAATTCAGTGTGAATTTGTTATTTTCCTTGATACTATTGACAATAGTGTTGATGAAAAGAAGATATAAGCGATGTTGAGTTCCAACACGTAAGGGAATGTTCAGTCCAAAATCACGTATATCATAAAATTATATTACGTTATGTATGCATTTATAATCACCTCACCTTGATGGATTAGGTATTTCCTGAATGTGAGTTCATTTTCATTAATTAACATTTACCGGTATCTTAGAAGCGAGCTAATATTCAATAGAACCACTAAATGTAAAAGTACTCGACAAAGTTAGTTACTTTAGAACCAAACATACGCTTCAAGATCAACAAATCCATTTTGAAGCGTTTGCTGTTTGCTTTGAGCAATGCAGCACAAAAATTACTATCTTAGCACAAATGTTTCTACCGTTATATAATACAATATCTCCGGCGATAAGAAGAAAACGGTGTTGGAGAAATTAATGATTTCTAGATCTATAAAAGTAATATAAGTAAAACATTAACGCAAAGATGGGTTTTAATCTACATCATGTATTAAATAAATTAATTCTATTATTAATTAAAATTAAAGGCCCTGTTAGGTCGTTCAAGGTATATGATATTTTTGTTTTTAATGAAAGTACTTTATTAAAGAAAACACATGGCGTTTTTTAATTGATTGTTCCGATTTTGAGATATCCGCCCGAATCAACACAAATACTGGTGTGTGACGTCACTTTTACAGTGGCGGCTTGTCCATAGGGTCAATTGGTCAATGACCTCCCAAAAATTTTGACAATATATAAAAAAATATTAATTATTACGTGTTTTATTAAAATAGGTAATTTACTCGCAAAAGTCGCAAGTGGCAAGTATTATTAACTTAAAATTTATCGGCCGTCGTTCGTAATTCATCCTCCTTAACCTTGGGCTGGCGGTGCGAATTGTCCTCATTGAATTAGATCTACCCGGAAAAACTCGAAAAACGTGCAGCGCCCGAATAAACGCGAACATCCGAAGCAATAATCAACTTTGGGTCATAAGCCGGCTTCGAATAGGGTGTACATCTACGCTCGATTTTTGATTCGATTTTCGCGTGTTTTAAATCAATTTTAAAATTTATATTGATATTTTTTACTGTTGTTGTGTTGTTTTGTAAAAATACTATTTTTGGTTCGCGTGTGCATGCGCTATTATAGAAAATGTCGGTAGTGCAGAAAATTAAACAACTAAAAAGTGCTAACGAACTTAATTTTACAAAATTAGTTGAGTTCAAGGCAAATGGTCGTCCTTTGCCAGAACTAAGTTTACGACAAACTAGCAAAGACAAAAATAAAGATGTTCATCGAAACTTTCGCAAGGTAATGTACGATTTAGCTGACTGGATATGTGGTTGTGAAGTATCAAACGTATTTTACTGTTTTGTTTGTTTATTATTTTCTAAAGACTCGTCAGACTCGCTATGGTGCAAATCCGGTGTAAGCGATTTAAAACATTTAAAAGAGAAAATAAAAAAACATGCTTCGTCTGCAGAACACATGAAATGCTCGGTAAATTTTGCAACCGTAGGAAATGTTGATATTCGTACACAGCTAGACAATGCTTATAGAAAATCCCTTAGAAATTTTAATGAAAATGTTTCGAAAAATCGCTATATTTTGAACAAAATTGTAGATTGTATAAAATTTTGCGGTGCATTTGAGTTGGCACTACGTGGCCATGATGAAACGGCTTTATCTGATAATCCAGGAGTTTTTAGAGGACTTATTGATTTTGTAGTCGAGTTGGATCCGATTTTTAAGGAGCATATGGAGAAGGCAACCGTTTTTAAAGGAACATCCAAATCGATTCAGAACGATCTACTCGACTCGATGCTGGCTGTAGTTCAGGAACAAATAAAGCAAGAAATTAAATTAGCTAAGTATGTTGCTGTGCAAGTGGACGAAACTACCGACAGTTCTACTAAAACCCAAGTGGTTTTTATAATTCGTTATATTTTGTCTGGCGTTGTACACGAACGGTTTGTAAAATTTGTAAATCCTTTAGGAACCACAGCTTCACACCTTACAGATGTAATTCTTCATGAATTAGAAAATCTTGACATTCATAAATTTCCAGAAAAATTAATTGGGCAAACTTACGATGGGGCGTCGACAATGAGCGGGAAATTAGGAGGCGTACAAAAAAAATTAAAGAACATTACCCTGCCGCGAATTTTATACATTGTTATGCCCACCAATTCAACTTAATTTTACAAAAAGCAGCAGGTAAAGATAAAAATGTTAAAGTTTTCTTTGCAAATTTACATGGTTTCTCAACATTCTTTAGTCGATCCCCAAAACGCACAGCGGTTCTGGATGAGTTTGTAAAAGCTCGCTTACCTAGAGCAGCTCCCACGAGGTGGTATTTTAATGTACGTTGTGTGGAAACTGTGTTTGTTTATAGTGCAGACATTCTGTTGTGTTTAGAAAAAATAATCGAAATAGAAGAAGATTCAAAGACGATTAATCAAGCGATTGGTTTAAAAGGCTTTTACAAAATGAAGATTTTATATTTTGGTTGAACTTCTTCCATCTTGTAATGCCCCATTGTGACATACTTTTTAATGAACTTCAAAAACGTAGTATAGACATTTTATCTGTAAAAGATTATATCGACTCCTTTAAAAGTTCAATCCAAGCAGTTCGCGATAAAATTTTAAATGACCTATCCTCGGAGATGCCTACAATTTCGTCAAATACTACTAAGCGATCACGTAAAATGAAGATTCTAAGCGTCGAGTGGCTTTGGAAGTTTGCGACATAATCATTTCTGAAATGCACCATCGGTTTAGTTTCAGTGATCATTTAGTGATCAGCCAACTGTTTTATAGTGATCAGTTTGAAAATTACAAAAACAATTTTCCAGATAATATTTTAAATTTGGTTAAAAAGACTATCCTTCTATAAATTTCTTAAAACTAAAAACTGAGCTACAAGTTATTTATGATCGTCCTGATTTCCGCGGTAGTTCTGGGGCTGTTCCACTACTTCAACTTTTTACGAATAATAACTTGAGTGAAACGTTTTCTGAAACTGTCAATTTATTAACTTTACTGTGCACACTGCCAATGACAACTGTTGAAAGTGAGCGTTGTTTTTCGACCTTAAATAGAATAAAGACCTTCTTACGCAACACCATGGGGCAAGACAGATTATCCGCTTTAGCGATGTTGAGTATCGAGAAGTCATTTGTAAAAGGAATATGCGATTTTAACGAACGTGTTATTCAACACTTTTCCACTGCTAAAGAACGAAGAATGGACCTCCAGTTTAAGACCATTTAAAGTGGAATTTAAAGGTAAAATATTTATATTTTTTTAAGTATGCCTATTTTTTAAATTAATTTTTGACCTCCCAGTATGATTGACCACGAGCCGCCACTGGCTCACTTACGCCTCAGCAACGCAATCATCGGTATACCAACTCGTGAACGTAGTAGGTGCGATTACGGCTACATTGCAAAATATCATTAATTCGTTAAGATGACACTGTGTTGTGTAGTGGGATGTTCAGAAAGATCTGAAAAAAATCCGATAAACTAATTTTACACCAAATCGAAGAACCGTTGTATGTTCACGACACTTCCAAGATGAAGACTTTGAAATATCGCCAGTAGTTCTTAAAAATATTGACGTTAAATCCAAAGTGGCCTTGAAAAAATCAGCCGTTCCATCCAAGTACTTGACAGCAAACAAAACATGCAAGAAATCTTTAAAGCGGGAACAACACTTTCAAACGAATCATGCATCGTAATACACTCACCCCTTATATTACCAATAATTTCGCTTTCCTGGCAATAAATACTTTCTGCGTTGGATGGCATAGATTCGCATTCCACGCAAAGACACCAGTGTGTATTACCCGTTCGTTCGGCTTCTTTCTCAACTTCTGCTGCTGTATTTTCTTTAATTTGGGGTTATTTTTTACGAGGTTCGAAAGAATACGGTCTGACTTGGTCAGACATCCTACTCGTTACTACGCAAATAAGTTGCAACATACACAAAATAATACAGTGCGCTCTTTCGTTGCGTTTTCTATGCACTCACACCATACGCCAACGCGGGAGTTGGGTGTAAGTGACGTCATTAGAAATTCTACAAAGTCAGTTTACCCACTTATTTGAAGAAAATTGCGGTTTTCGGCGTAAAGGTCTCTGCCCACTACAAAGTATCATACAGTGACCGTAAAAGGATCGTATCAGACATGAAAAGCAACACGATACGCTCACCTATGCCCACTGAAAAGGATCGACGGCGTTCTGTGTCCGTATACGTCTCGTATGATGCCCATATGCAACCCGCACAATCTGTATGATGCCAAATCCACCAAAATCGGTAGGAAGCCGTTTCATTGTTGAGTGGGTATCGGTGTTGCATATACGTCTTGGGAGTGCTATCAAATTTTGAAATAATAAAATAGGTATGGCTATTAGAAAATTAACTGTTAGACAACTGGCAATTATTGCCGTACTATTGGATGAGGAAGAAAAAGAGAACAAAAAAAACACTACAAGATTCACAATTCCATAAAAAAAAGAAAAACTGAAGGAGAATATTGGACATTATTCAGGCACTTAGTTGATGATGAAGAAAAATTTTGGCAATATTTCCGAATGTCTACATTCCAATTCAATGTGTTGCTGGAAAAAAATTGACAATGACATTGTCAGAAGAAATACCAACTTTAGAGAATGTCTGTCTTCTAAAGAAAAGCTTGCTGTGTGTTTACGGCAAGTAAAACAACTTTGAATACATTTTAAATCAAACTTTTAATTACATTTCAAATAATCTATCACTATCAAATTGTTACTCGTATGTACCTATTCAAAAGTATTTTCTGACTCTGCCCACTACAACTGTGCCCAATCGTTACTAGACGTATCCCAAGTCTCAGGAGACGTAAGCATGGGTGTAGAACTTGTTTGAATGCATGAAGAAGTGGATGCTGGAGATGGAGTGTATGCATAGGTAGGTGGTGCGAGCTGCTGTTACTCCATTTCGGAAACTAGCGTAAATATTTAATTTTTTGCCATTGCTTGTAGGTAAGGTGGATACTTTTTTACTGTTTCTGACATATTTAAAAAGAAACGATCTAGTTCATCGTGTTCACGTTGTTATGGAATATTTCCTTGCTCGTTTAATAATCTAGACATCAACACAGCGGATGGAATGGTAGAACTTTAGCCCTTTTAATTGCCCTTGCCTTTTTTGCTTGATTTTGTTGTGGTTGTGAGGATTTATTATGGACAACAGTGTTATCATAGTTTCGAATTTCGGTGTCGTGAGAAACAGTCACAACCGCAGCATCAGTACTGTTGATCTCATTGTCGGTATGGTTCTGAACTTCACTTACACCATCTTCGTTCTGAAACTCTTCATCATCGCTTGTCAGCTCAACGGACTCTAAAGTTTGTTTTTCTACAAAAAACGGAGTTAGAAATGACATTTCATCCTCATATTTCCATTTCTTAATTTTTTTTGCTGCCTGTCCTGTTTTGCCTTTTCTCTTATTTAATGCCCTTCTGTATGAATCCCTTAGCCCTTGCTACTTTTGTTTACAAGCTGCAGCTGTAAAAAATAAGTATTAATAACTAATACATACATACTACGTGTATTACGCACTAAAACACACTATTAATAAATACATATCAGCCTTTGATTCAGCAAAAAAATACATCATCATAAATACAGAAAACATTACTAAATAATAATGAATTTATTAATATTTTGTTTTCAGGTATTTGACCACTGGTGATTCGTTTACAACCATTGCTTTTAGCTATCATTGGAGTCAGTTCTGTGAGGCGAGCCGTGTTGAAAGTTTGTGATGCTATAATACAAAATATATTGCGAGAAAGTATTCCCACGCCTGGCACAGAAGAATGGGAAAATAATATACAAGAATTCTGGAATAAATGGAATTTTCCTAATTGTGTAGGTGCTGTAGACGGAAAGCATGTTATTATTTTAGTACCCTCAAACAGTGGTTCATTGTACTTTAATTATAAAAAAACCTTTTCTATTGTACTTTTGGCTTTGGTAAATGCCAATTATAACTTTATAGCCGTAAACATCGGTGCTTTCGGCAAAGATAGTGATGGTGGTATTTTGTCAAAATCAAAAATGGGCAAAGCTATATTCGAGAATAAATTTAATATTCTAAGTACAAAACTTTTTCCGGGGAGTAATGTAGAGGCACCGTGTGTTATATTGGGAGATGAAGCTTTTCCATTAAACACTAATCTCTTAAGACCATGTCCATCACAACAGTCAATTAACGATGAGAAGAAACGCCACTTTAACTATCGCCTTTGCCGAGCACGACGTGTAGTAGAAAATGCTTTTGGTATTTTAAGCCAAAAATTTCGTATTTATAATAGACGTTTGCATTTAAAGCCTGAATTTGCGGAAAAAGTTGTACTAACAACGTGCATTTTATATAATTTCATAAGACGCGGAGAAACTGCAATTTTTACGGAAACAAATACTCCTGTGCAGTTTAACAACCTAAGACACCAAGGAGGTAATGCTGTTTCTACCGCTTTTGAAGCACGCCATCAATTTGCCGATTCAAACGGTTCAAGGTCAATTGGACTGGATACCCATGTAATTCAAATAAACAATAAATTTAATAAACATACCTGGTTGTTTTAGTTGTTCCGAAATTTCCTTCCAAGCCATCTCTATTTTCACGGTATCCATATATTTCGGGTGTAAATTGTATACAAACTCATAATTACGTACACATTCTATTAACTTTTACCACGCCTTTTTAACGGTCATCATGCCGTTGCGCAGCATGTGCGTGCCATGCGCAAAGCGTATCGGCACCGGCAAAATATTCTCGCCGGCAATTTATTAACGCTCCGTGTATGGTACGCGACGGTGTGGTCGGTGGTGGACCGATGTAGTGGGCACAGTCTTATACTTTTAATACAAAGAATATTTTTTACCCAACACGTTCCTTTACGGTCATAGTATAATAGGTTCTAGTGGGCAGAGGCCTTAATACTCACAAAAATCAACCTTTTTATAACGGTAACTTGTAAAATGACCTAACAGGGCCTTTAAGTTAATTATAGGAAGCCTTTTTACTTTTTAATGTATTCCAAACCGATTTGATTTGATTTGAAATTGTAAGGATATCATATCACATTATTAGAATCTGGAACTATTAGTTACGAATGGGATTGATCTCAATTTTAAATTTAGAACATACCTCCTCACACGCGGTCTAGATTACATACCTAGCTTAGTTTTTAAAAATGTATTTATTTTAAGCAACTTTGTCGATAGGTATGTAAAAGCAGTTACATAAGCGTTAGCAAAAATAAAAATCTCAAATGGCTTGCTGTAAAAAAGTTCGCAAGAGGTTGTACAACAGCTGTTTCGTCCTTTTGGGACTCTTCAAGAGTGAGAGAACTTGAGTGTAAGTTCACAATTGTACAAATGCGTGCTGTCAACTATATTCCCTACTGGAGGGTACATCATATTCAAAAAAAAGTTTTGCGACATCTAGTATCGACTCGTGTTAGCGATCACGTATATAAATGCTAATTATCGTACTCCAATGGTATAGGGTTCTCACTGCAGAGTATGACTAGTGATTTCAATTTGTAAGCCTTTTTATGTAAAAAAGTTTTTTTGATTTTTTTTCTTATTTTTGGTTTTTTTTATTTTTTCTTCTCTCTCTTCCTTCATTTAATAGTCAACAGGAACGTTAGTCGCTTTCTTATAATTCTGAACGATTTTTTTTGGGGGAGAAAAAAAAAAAAAAAAAGGAGAAAAAAAAAAAAAAAAAAAAAAAAAAAAAAAAAAAAAAAAAAAAAAAAAAAAAAAAAAAAAAAAAAAAAAAAAAAAAAAAAAAAAAAAAAAAAAGAGAGAGGGAAAAAAAAAAAAAAAAAAAAAAAAAAAAGAAGAAAAAAAAAAAAAAAAAAAAAAAAAAAAAAAAAAAAAAGAAAAAAAAAAAAAAAAAAAAAAAAAAAAAAAAAAAAAAAAAAAAAAAAAAAAAAAAAAAAAAAAAAAAAAAAAAAAAAAAAAAAAAAAAAAAAAAAAAAAAAAAAAAAAAAAAAAAAAAAAAAAAAAAAAAAAAAAAAAAAAAAAAAAAAAAAAAAAAAAAAAAAAAAAAAAAAAAAAAAAAAAAAAAAAAAAAAAGAAAAAAAAAAAAAAAAAAAAAAAAAAAAAAAAAAAAAAAAAAAAAAAAAAAAAAAAAAAAAAAAAAAAAAAAAAAAAAAAAAAAAAAAAAAAAAAAAAAAAAAAAAAAAAAAAAAAAAAAAAAAAAAAAAAAAAAAAAAAATTTTTCGTACACTGAGAAAAATGAACAGTTAAAAATTAAAATAAAGTGAAAATTAATTTTTGGTTTGATTTTATTGTATTTTATTTTTTGATGGTTGAGGTAAATAAATTTAGAAAAATAATTTTGGAAAAAAAAAAGAAAAAAAAAAGGAAAAAAAAAAATAAAAATAAAAAAAAAAAAAAAGGGGGTTAATTTAAATTTAAAAAAAAAAAAAATGTAAAAAAAAAATTTTATAAAAAAAGAAGGATAGAAAAGAGGGGTGGGTGGGGAAAGGGATTTTAATTTATCACCTTTAGTAGGTAGTAAAAATTTAGTTGCCTTTACCCATACATTAGAACTGTCTATAACATTTAAACAAGTTCATAATACCACTTCAAAAGCGTTAAAACAGTTTGATAATATTAACTAGAATGTCACTACTTCATAACATTAACGTAATGGTAACTTTAAATCAAAACCATATAATTAACCCAAATAGTCAAAGTGAGCAATATTAAACACAACATAGTTAAAATTTACCACGACGTCGCGATAATGTAGAAAAAATTGTTGGATCGGTCCATTTCGACTATCTCCGGGAGTTAACAAAGCAATTTGTTGGTGATCATTACGCTATATTCTTAGGTGAAGGTGACTGAAGTGTGAAATGCAAAAATTATTAAAGTGAACTGTAGTGTGAGAGTGTGGCGAGAAAGAAGCAAGTTTTGTATTGTCAAAGTAAATAGTATTTTTGCCCTTAAATTAGATACTCATTATATGTTTTTATTACAGAGTATAGAAAATAATCTCAAATTGTGAAGAATGTCAATGAAAAGTATAACTTTTACCCATTATCCGAGCATATTTAGAAAGGCGGTTCATTTGAAATCGTTATCTACTTTTTGATTTGAAGCATGAACTGTATACAGTGCGTTTCAAGGAACGTGATCACATTTCAAATCAAGATAACTCTGGAAGTTTAAAAGATAGAAGGATAGGACAAAAACTGACATCTACGGTGCGTGTCCAAGTTTTTTTTACACATATTGAAAAAACCAAAACGAATCGTTTGTCAAACTTATTATTATAACTCGTATATTTTTAAATGGAACACTGTATATTTTTAGATTTTCGAATGCGCCATTCCATTTTGAGTTCAACGATATAGCACACTTGATACTTTAACCCAGGCTTTGATTAGTTTTCTGCACAACTATTTGATGAGTGCTAATGATAAATAAAGTCTTTTGTTGAATATTCTTACTTGTTTAATTCTTTTTCAAACACATTTGATTGATGGATAATTGTGCAGAAAACTAATCAACCCCTGAGTTAAGTATCAAGTGTGCTATATTGTTGAACTCAGAATAGAATGGCGCATTCGAAAATATACAAATGTACAGGGTGTTCCATTAAAAAATATACAAGTTATATTAATAACTTTGACAGATGATTCGCTTTTGTTTTTTAATATGTGTAAAAAAACTTGGACACGCAACCCTAGATGTTAGTTTTTGTCCCATCCTTCTATCTTTTAAACTTTCAGAGTTATCTTGACTTAAAACGCACTGTACAACTTATGTAAAAGTTTATTATGTTACTAGTATGACGTGTAAATTTTTATACGTTTAATATAAGCTTGTTTTTTCTTACGTTGTGTTTCTATTAGCTAACACCATAGAGTAGAGGACCCTGTAGCAGTTTTTTTTAATGGTGAACAATAACCAAATTTTGGCAGCCCATTACAATGGTATTTTTCTCAGTATAGATTCAGAATTAAAAATAACAAAATATATGTTTCTATTAAAAATGACATAATCACAATAATATAACATAATCCACAAAGGTTGGATAATTGAAAGTATTTTTAAATTGTAGCCACTGAGGAACTTCAAATAGTCAAAAAAGATTTTAACAATATCTACTCTCTAAAGGCAATATCAAAGATCTGCACTACACGGACAAGGTTGTACTTTTCTTTTATGTTGTAAAAAACTTGTAGGCTTCAAAATAACTTCTACCATGTGTGCAAAAAAAATATGGAACCATTAAAAAATGTAAATAACATAACTCAAATAAGCAAGCTAGTTAACATTATTTACAACAATTTTACTAATACCACATGAAAGAAACTAGTCGAGTTGTAATTATTATTTATTTTATTTGTTCCTCACTTGTAAACAGGAGCTTATCAACTCACTATAGTTACCTTGAAAATGCCTCTTAACTAGCTACTAACTTGTAAAATATAACTGGCTAGCCTGTAAAATTTTACACGCGTCCTCATATTTTACCTTATTATAGGTAATTTGAAATGACAGACAAACTCTCTAACGTGATTTATTTGTTATTAACATTTGAAAATTGGGTTTTATTACTATCGTATACATTAAATATCATGGTGCAGTGGCGATTTCCAGTAATATTGAAGTTTCCAGGAGATGTTATGTCACTTGTACTTGCGCATATATTTTCTGTAGAAGTGGATAGCGTGGATTCTTCAAGTGGAAACATTCTTTTTGCCATTTTAATCTTATTATTAATCGAATCATCTACGTAGCTTTTTGCAATTTGTGTTGATTTCCATCCCCCTGCACGCTTCAGAGCCAAAGTATCACCACCTGCATCAACCACCATCGTTGCTCCAGTTCGTCGAAATGAATCCCCGTATAAAGTGCCGGTTCTTCTCATTCCAAATATTCAGCAATTTTCTTGGGTATTGCGCCTACAGTATGTTGACCTGCATTTAGGGCGCACATTTTACAACCGCAGATCTTTACTTCTTGGAGGTCATAGGGCCGCATATTTCCGATAAAGAGCACAAGGTTTAAAGCTACACCCATCGTCCGTTATTGTAAACCTCCTTGTCGTTAAGTTTTGGTCTCTCGTAAGGTGACAACAATATATTTCTCCAAATCCTCCACGTCATTTACAGTGAGGGATAGAAGCTCATCGCACCGACAACATCCAAATATACCAAAAATGGTAATGACTTTGGCAAGTAACCACTTCTCGTCAGGAGCTTCAATGATAAACTTTTCCACTTGCTCTTTCGTCAGAACCTTGGCTTTCTTGGGGACGTAGCGTTCATTTCGTCTTTTCAAAAACGCAACCACTTTATGAAATCTAGAAAATGACATATGTAACTAAAACCTGACTAATAAATATAAGAAAACAAACCTGCAAACATCAATGTTTTCTCTAACTGCCAAACAACTCTTAACCATTGACCACTTCGACCATAAAGAATTCGGGCTGAATTTGGCAGACAATTTATTGATATACGCTAATATAACGTCTTCCGTAACACCAGTCACGTTGTTTTCCTTTTGCCACTTTTTGAACTCCGCGTACTCGTATTCATACCTTGATGAAGATTTTTCGGGCAGTAATCTTGCAACTACACTTGCTGCTTCATCAATGATAGCTTGCGAGACACTCATTTCAGTAAATCTCACCAGCAAAACGTTCCGGGAACGTGAAATTAAAATGAAATAATGAATCAACAAAATAAGTGCCGTGCGTTTCCAAAGCAATACGTCTAAAGCTCACATGATTTTTCTCCGATTTTCGAAATTTTTAGAATTTTTAATGGTTTATTATTCATTTATAATAACTTTTTACAAGAATACACGCAAGGTAACGGGTTTTACTGGCTCCAGAAGGTGACAGACTCGTCTTCGACTCGTCAGTCATATCCTTCTGTCCGCCAGTAAAAACCGTTTTACCTTGCTAGTAATGTTAAATACTACAACTCAATAAATTTGTGATCGCTGAAAATTCTATTGTCTTAATTTTCGAGAAATTCCCTTTGTCTTTACTACCAAAACACATGAAAGGCAGAACTTTTAAAGATATATTTAGTAAACATTAATTTACTAAATTAGTGTTTTTCGGATACACGTAAAACTGTTATATATTTGGTAAACCTTAATTTACGTGTAATTGAACAAGGTACTAATTACATTACTCAATGGTAATACCTACTATTACTTGGAACATTCTTCTAAGTTGTTGTCATAAATTAAAAATTTTAGCCCTTTTTTAATTCTTCGAATATGTATTTTCCTTATTTGTATTTTCTAAGAATTTCCATTTTTATTTTAATCTTTGCATTTCTTTACTTAAGGAGGTATTTGGACGAGAGAAGAAGGGAAAACAAAAACCGAGAAGCCAACAACAATGAATGAAATTAAATCACTATCATAAAACGAAACGAAGGTAAACAAAAACAATTCGAAGAAATGATTAAAAAACGGATATACAATTGAAAAAAAAAAAGCAGAAATTAGACAATGAGAACAAAAATTAATGAGCAATAATATGGAATTGATTAAAGACAATTACAAGATAAATTTTGATTAAAAAACCAGATAAGACGTGATACAAGGAATTTGAACAACAAGCGAAACAAACATACCAACCAATTTAAAATAATTGATAAAGAAATAAAGTAGCTTTGCCAAGACGAACCGATTAACAATTGCACACGGTTTCGTTACCACATTATACATAACACTTTCATCACAATACAATAATGGAAAATAATGTACTATCGATAAATAAATATGAAATAAAAGAAGAAGTAAGTATACTAAACATGTTAAACCAATGAAAACAAGACTAGATACAACGAAAAACATTCGGATTTGACTACATTAGAAAATCCCGTAAAGACTAACTATAAATGAATAATCAACAAAAATGAAAGAAAATGCTTATATTATTAGACCGGCGGATAATGATTGATTTCGCAAAATACCTTTATACAGCCTGCCTCTTTGCATATAAGCGTATATGTTAGCGGTCTTCATGGCAAAATAGATTGCAAATCGCTCATGAAAATAATTGTTTTTGTTCAAATATTAAAATACGCAACGAAAAATTGCTGACAATTTTTTAAAATCTTTTCTTTAAACTAAACTCTAATTTTAGTTTAAAATCGCTTATTTTTTACAATAATCAGTCTGCCTATAATACGAAACGATTATATTGATTGAATAATGAAAGTTAGTAGCGAGGCAGACGATTCACTCAAAAGCTTTATCGTATTTTCCCTATCAAAATCGGTATAAATTTAGAAGTATAGTAAGTGATTGAGAAAATTGTTAAATGACAGAAAATATGGTAATGTCACATTAACAGTACCTAATTATTTTCTCAAACGTTCGGCTAGAAGTACCACGAGACGTATCGGTGCTACTTCGACACGATTAATTATTTAAGTAAAATTGCGGGAAACTTATTGTGATACCTTTCTAAAATAATCTATCTAAAACACCGAAGAAAAATATTTTTTTAGCCAACTGACACTAAATGTGTTTTTAATGATAGTGTAGCGGTATGTATCAGAATCGGATGAAAGTATTATGCCGAGTTTTACCAACATGACCTAAATTTAAGTAATACTACAATAACTACAATCGCTAATATGGTTTCAACAATTGCCTAAATACGGTTAGTGAAACTGACTCTTAAAAGGTGCGTATCGATTACGCGCGGCAAACCTTCGAACATTGGGTCGCGCGGCAGCCGCGCTCAATGGATACTGGGTTGCCGCGCGAGGCAAGTCGAACATTGCCGCGCTCGAACACGCCGCGGAGCGAACCGATCTCTGTCGGTATTTTGGGACGCGGCAAAGGCTCTTCAGTAAGTTGCTCGCGCGCAGTTTGGACGGTTATTTCGATTATAACATTTCCTCGCGCGGCAGAGCCACGTTTCATTTTATTATTATAAGTATTTGGGGAGGGTTGCCCCACCGTTGATTTTATTTACGCGTGAACTTGAGCACTTTATTACACTCTACATATTTACATATTAACAACTGATATTAACATTGTCGTCGCCGCGCGTCCTGCCTCCGTAATGTGATGTCGTCGACGAAACGGTAGATGTTCGGTGGCGGCAGCTAGATGAGGCGCAACTTCCAGGCGGGCGGCGAGGTAGGCGGCGTGGTGGTTCCCGTTGCTGTGGGCGAGCGTATGGACATGAGTGCCGTTGTCTTCTGCGGCGATGGAGGTAACGGCGACACTGGCTCCGGTATGGGTGCGCGTCGCTCCGCTGTCGTTCTCGGCGCGACCCCTGTGGTGCCTTGATTGCTGCGGGGGGCATCGACCGACCCTCAGTTGTGTGGCGGCTTGATCTCTGGGCCAGGCGTGGCACTGGGCTAGACGCGCCAGTGGGTAGGCCGGGCTATACGCGCCGGTGGTTGTTCCGGGCTATACGCACCGGTGGTTGTTTCGCGCTATACGCGCCGGTGGTTGCTTTTACTGGGCTATACGCGCCAGTTAGTGACTGTTAGTTTAAGGCCTAACTGAAAGTGTCTCTTTTCTGCGCGAGCCGTCTTCTTATAGGGGTTGTTGTCGTGATCGATCGGCTTCGCGGGTCCTCGGCTTGTAGATGGGATGATTTTGCATGTGTGGGGATAGCCCGTGTTTGTGGTCACCACATACCCCTTGCTGGTGACGGAGTCACGTTTGGAATCGTACCGGTAGGCGGATCTTTCTTCCGACTCGGGTCGTTGCTGGGTTGACTGTGGCCTGTGTTTGCTGAGTTTTGGGTTGTACCTCTGTATATGCCGGTTTTATCCTTTCGGCCGTCACAGTACAGGGTTGGCCGTTTTTGTTTATGGTAAACGTTCTATTGCTTTGCTTGATGACGGCGTAGGGTTTGTCGTACGGTCTCTGCAGTGGACGTCTTACTGTGTCGTTTCTCACGAAGACTAGGTTGGCGTTGTCGAGTTGTCGGAAAACGAAGCTCTTGCGCGTGCGCTGTGTGTTGCCGTTGGAACCGGTTTGAGTGTTTGCATGTGACTTCGTAATTGTGTCACATAGTTCTGCGGCTCCACGCTTCGGTCTGTTTGCTGTTCGCACAAGAATTTGCCTGGTAAGCGTATGCTTTCGCCGTATACCATTTCTGCTGCTGTCGCCGAAAGATCCTCTTTCCATGCCGTCCGTATGCCTAACAGTACGATGGGCAGTGTTTCGAACCAGTCTTCCGTATTGTGGCACGTCAAGGCTGCCTTCAGGTGACGGTGGAATCTTTCCACGAGTCCGTTTGCTTGCGGATGATAGGCCGTTGTTCGGTTTCGCGTGAAACCGGCTACCTCCTCTAGGCGTTTGAAGAGTAGTGCCTCGAACTGTCTGCCTTGGTCTGTCGTGACTTGTAGTGGTGTTCCGAATCTTGTTATCCAGTGGACAAAGAACGCGCGTGCAACGGTTTCGGCTTCGATGTTCTCCAGCGGTATGGCTTCTGGCCATCGGGTGAAACGGTCTATACACGTAAGTATGTATCTGTGTCCGCGCGATATTGGTAGAGGTCCGACCAAGTCGATGTGCACGTGGTCGAATCTAGTTGATGGTGCCTTGAATTGTATCGGATGTGGAACGTTGTGTCTTGTCACTTTGGAGCGTTGGCAATGTGTGCATTGTTGTGTCCATCTACGGCAGTCGTTCTGAATACCTGGCCATACGAATCTTTGAGATACGAGTTTGGCTGATGCTTTTGCTCCTGGGTGCGACAATTGGTGTAGGCTTTCGAAGGCTTGTCTTCTGAGTGCGCTTGTGACAAACGGTCTTGCCTGTGCTGTGGACACGTCGCAGTAGACTTCGGTTGTGTGTCCTGGCATGTGTAACTTTTGAGCTGTAGACTTGTGTTGTTTTGCTGCAGGACGTTCTGTAGTTCCCCGTCGTTTGCTTGGCTTCGCCCTAATTCGTCGAAGTTGATACCTGCTGTGAGCTGGTCGACTCTTGACAGTGCGTCGGCTACTATGTTGTCTCTGCCTGATATGTGCTGTATGTCTGTCGAGAATTGCCCTATGTAGTCCAGGTATCTGAACTGTCGTGGTGAACATTTTTCAGTTTCTGCTTGAAGGCGAATGTTATCGGTTTGTGATCTGTATAGATCGTGAATTGACGTCCTTGCAATAGGTGTTGGTAATGACGTATTGTGGAGTAAATGGCGAGCAGTTCTCTGTCGTAATCTGCGTAGTTCTGTTCTGCGTTTGACAACTTTCGTGACAGGAAGGCTAGCGGTTTCCAATCTCCGTTTTGATTTGTTGTATGACACCTCCGATTGCTGTGTCTGATGCGTCAGTTGTGACTGATTTTTGTGCGCCTGGTTGTGGGTGTGTAAGCAGCGCGGCTTCTGCGATCTGCTGTTTGCATTCCTCGAATGCTGATTGTGCTTCCTCGTTCCAGTGTATGGGTTGATTGCCTTTGAGTTTGCCTTTCAAGAGGTCGTTCAGCGGTGATTGCGTTTTTGCTGCGTTTGGTATGAAACGTCGGTAGTAGTTGATCATGCCCAATACTTGTCGTAATTTTCTTGCTGTTTTGGGTGCTTCGAAATCTCGGATTGCTTTGACTTTGTCTGGTAGTGGTAGTGTTCCCTGCTCTGAGACGAGACAGCAAGGAATTAGACTTGTGCTTCTCTGAATGTGCATTTTGCTGTGTTAATGATGATCCCATTGTCTTGCAGTCTTTGGAACAGTTGCCGTAGGTGTAACTCGTGTTCTTCCTCGGACGTTGATGCTACCAGTATGTCGTCGATGTATGCGTAACAAAAATCCATGTCTCGTAATATTTCATCCATGAACCTTTGGAACGTCTGTGCTGCGTTACGTAACCCGAACGTCATGTAAGGGAATTCGTATAACCCGAACGTCGTTGTGATTGCAGTTTTGGGTATGTCTTCCTCGGCGACTGGGATTTGGTGATATGCTTTTACCAAATCTATTGTGGCGAAATACTTCTTTCCGTGCAGTGTTTGGGAGAAATCCTCGACGTGTGGGACTGGATATTTGTCGGGGAGTGTTCGTGCTTTTAACGCTCTGTAATCTCCGTACGGTCTCCATTCCGGATTTTTCTTGGGCAGTAGGTGTAGTGGCGCTGCCCAAGAGCTTTTGATGGGCGAGCAATGCCCAGTTGGACCATGAGTCTGAACTCTTCCTTGGCTAGCTTCAGTTTGTCTGGCGGTAGTCTTCGTGGTCTGCTGGCTGCTGGTGGACCTTCTGTTGTTTGAATGTGGTGTTTTGTGCAATGTTGCTCCACCGTTGACTTTATTTACGCGTGAACTTAAGCACTTTATTACACTCTACATATTTACATATTAACAACTGATATTAACATCGTCGTCGCCGCGGGTCCTGCCTCCGTAATGTGATGCCGTCGACGAAACGGTAGGTGTTCGGTGGCGGCAGCTCGATGAGGCGCAACTTCCAGGCGGGCGGCGAGGTAGGCGGCGTGGTGGTTCCCGTTGCTGTGGGCGAGCGTATGGACATGGGTGCCGTCGTCTTCTGCGGCGATGGAGGTAACGGCGACACTGGCTCCGGTATGGGTGCGCGTCTAAGAAACGGCGCGACCCCTGTGATGCCTTGATTGCTGCGGGGTGCATCGACCGACCCTCAGTTGTGTGGCGGCGTGATCCCTGGGTCAGGCGTGGCACTGGGCTAGACGCGCCAGTGGGTAGGCCGGGCTATACGCGCCGGTGGTTGTTCCGGGTTATACGCGCCGGTGGTTGTTCCGGGCTATACGTGCCGGTGGTTGCTCCTGGCTATACGCGCCGGTGGTTGCTCCTGGCTATACGCGCCGGTGGTTGCTTTCACTGGGCTATACGCGCCAGTTAGTGACTCTGTTAGTTTAAGGCCTAACTGAGAGTGTCTCTTTTCTGTGCGAGCCGTCTTCTTATAGGGGTTGTTGGCGTGATCGATCGGCTTTGCGCGTCCTCGGCTTGTAGGAGGGATGATTTTGCATGTGTGGGGATAGCCCGTGTTTGTGGTCTCCACAAGTACTTGACTAATAATAATTGTTAATTCCATAATGGATAACGAAAAGTGCCGTCTTCTCATAGAATTGTCGGTTCCAAAGACTTATTGTGGAATAGTAAATCTCCACATTACCATAACAAAGCGTTACGGCAAGATGCTTGGAATGAAATAAGTTCAGTGATGACGTTACCTATTCCTGAAATGAGGAAGAAAATGACCACGCTTATGGCATTATACAGACGAGCAAAATCTAGAATTGCTAGAAGTCTCATTACTGGTTAAGGTAAGAATTTTGTATTTGTTTATTGAGTTTATCTCGCTATTCATGTAGCTTGTATACAGGGTGAAACATAACGCCATGCATATAGTTAATAACGCGATAGTTCTCAGAAAAATAAGATAAACAGGTGATTAAGTTATACATTTTTTTGTATATTTTGCGTCTTTCTCTCGTATGTCTTGAGATGTTTGAAATTTCGCACATTGTACTTAATGCGAAACACCAAAAAGTCAACAAGCAACATTGACAAATAAGGCAACCCATCATACCAATAGTTCTTGGGTATGCATTTGCTATAAAGAGAGTATATTCGTGCAGATTACTCTAAAATGGTGGAAGGTAGAGATTAATGAATAATGCAAGAAACTAAAACTTGCGAAAATATGACGAAATCTAGATTTGTTATCGCATTTTACACAGGTGCTCCAAATAGAGTTACGAAGCATAAAATAGTACGTGAACCAATAAGTATATTACGTCCGAAAAGAAATAATATATAAGTTTACAAGATTTCGAAAATTCATCACAGTGCTTACGAGAAAAAAACGCAATACATTAAGAGGAAAATTGGAACTTTGTCACTCTTCGTAGCTAAAAAATGTTGTGTTTTTGACTATAGATCTATTGACTATCACCTCCTGAAATACGACCTATATGAATGTGTATGATAATTAGAATGTGTCTGTAGCATGCATGAATGTTTAGAGCGAATGGTTTGCTAAAGAAACACATATTTATTTTAAATAGTTTAATGCTTATGATACAATACATGTAGATATATTATCTTAAAGAAATAAAGACCATTTATTGATTAAATTCTTATTATTTCATTACAGGTGCAGATGAAGTGTACGTGTCAAAGTAGTTCGCCTTCGCGGAGTTCAATTTTATGAAGGACAAAAACGTCCCAAATGAAACATGCGACACGATGCCTGAAGACGTAAGTACAATTTTTAATATCTGTCTTGCCACGGTAGAGCACCATTGTTAACAAAATGATAAGCTAGATGTGAGCGTATATCTTTTGCATGATTCGCTGTTCGTCGTGGAATACAGGGAATATACAGTAAAGATGTAGGTGCAGGTTCATTTCTCCAAGTTCCAGGTATAAGTTCACCTTCTTGTTCAGTATCTAGAGATCCAGGCGGGGTATATAGAAGTAGTGTATGCGCTTTTCTCCTCAAATAATAATGCAAATGTATTGTAGCTAGAACAATTTTAGTGACTGTTTTTGTTTCTAGCAACATAGGCTTCCGTAGTACTCTAAAAACTAAGCTGAGAATTCCGAATGCATTTTCTACAACTCTCCGTACTCGAGAGAGCCTGTAATTAAAGATTTGTTCCTGAGAACGTCTTTCTGGCTCTCCTGGAAATAGTTTCATTGTGTATTCATTGAGAGCAAAATTCAGAATTACATACGGTACTTTGACAGCATAGGGGACTTGAAGTTCAGATGGGGGAGGAACTTTCATAGATTTTTCTTCAAGCTTTTTGTATAACTTTGTGTTTTTGAAAACACCCCCATCGGAAAGTCTGCCCTGACAACCGACGTCTACATACCTGAAACAATAGTCTGCATCGACTAAAGCAAATAGTACTATACTAAAAAAATGCTTATAGTTATAGAATTCAGTGCCGCTGTTAACATGTGCTTGTAACATCACATGTTTGCCATCCATTGCACCTATAGCATGAGGAAAATTCCATTTCCTTTCAAAATCTTGCTCCAACTCCAACAATTCTTCTTCTGACTCTGGTGCCTGTAACAATTAAATCATGATATTGTTGACTTTTTATTGACGTTTTGTTTTTTTTTAGGTGTCGACAAATCAAAATGCAACAACAAATAATTATAATGAAAACGAACCAGTCCCATCATCCTCAGGTACGGATAGTACAGTCCAACAAGTTGCAGAACCAAACGACATTTCGCAATCTCCGAGTATACCCAAGAATCGAAGGGTGAAAAGAAAATGAAATATTGAGAAAGAGTCCCCTATCCTGAAGAAAGCATTCCAAATTTTTTAACTCAGACATCTTCATCAGGTTCCGATTCATATTTTACCTACGGTCAGCACATCGCAAATGAGCTCCGAAAATATGATCAACATACATTAGTTTTCGTCAAACAAGCAATCAACACCATCATCTTTGAAGCTGATTTGGGTAAATACACCCACTCTGATTAAAACCAAATTAGGAACAAACGTATTACAACCGAACTCCTCACAACTCAATTCTCTCTTATTCACCATCACCTCAGCCTTCCATTATATCACTTCGGTCGCCAGTACCATCCCCGCAGCCCCGGTCCCATCTCCCCAGACTTCAATTCTATCTCCGCACTCTCCACTATCGTTCCTACAGACTACAGTCCCATGTCCCCAGACGCCAGTTCAATCTGCTCAGACTCCTGTACCATCCTTTCAGTCTCTGATCCCATCTCCTCAGATTTCATTATCTCCTCAGACTTCGACCCTACCACCTTAGCCTACAACCAAGTCTCTTCTGCCATCAACTATAACCTCAGCAATACATCTTCAGTCATTTATTGAAAATCCTCCCGACAGATCTGTTGAATCGACAGAATTTATGAAAGATATTAATTCTTTTTCTGAATAGATAATAAATATGGCTTTCTTGAATAAACAATGTTTAGTTAATACTGTGTATTATTTACTTGCCTTCA
Organism: Abscondita cerata; assembly: GCA_030710515.1. NCBI lineage: Eukaryota > Metazoa > Arthropoda > Insecta > Coleoptera > Lampyridae > Abscondita > Abscondita cerata. The sequence continues at coordinate 97,499 of JALBCR010001201.1, forward strand.
CACAATCTTTCAGAGCTTCACATAAGACCTCGCAAACTTCTAGAACAATTTTTGAAATTGATTGTTTTGATACTCGAAAAAGGTATTGCAGGCTAGTATATGAATCTCCAGTTGCCAGAAATCTTAAAGTTATTGCTAATCTTTCAGTAACTGAAATCGCCTCTCGAAATTGGGTTCCATTTTCTTAACTTTTGGTTCAATTACTGTTTTTAAGTGTTTAAACTCTATAGTTGTCATTCTTGTAAAAATTTTTACTGTGTCCTCAACTGCTTCATAACTCATGTCTTGCATTAATCTCACACCATACTGTATTCTATTAAGATACAGTTTCTTCATCCACCAACGCACTTTTCGTTTAGGTTTTTTGTGACTAATAATGTGATGCATAACAATAAAAGCGGCAGCTGCACGAGAAACCTCCATATTGACTGATTACAACTGATGATTTTGAGATGCGCTCTGAACAAAACTTCAAGGTTTGATGCCTCGCGCGGCATAACTGTTTTGCCGCGCACGAACTTGGAGCGCGCGGCTGCCGCGGGTAATCGATACGCACCTTAGAGGAATACGTACTAGCAGTGCGCTCCCTATTAAGTAAGCATTTAATGCGTTAAATGCCTCGAAGTACCTACAAAATTGACTCAAATTTTCAAGTTACCAGCAATCTTATCATTGAAATTGGAAGATATAAGAAGGGACTTTGTCGTGGTTGTAGTAGAATTTTGTATTTATTTCTATTAAAATTGTGGTGTTAAATATGTTATAAAATGTACAAATTCAAACATAAAAAAACAAAAAGTAAGCATTTTGAAAAACAAGTAGTACTACAGTGACAACGCCCTAAGTTTTGTCTTTCATAAAACATTAAGTTTTACTTCAAACATTTACAATTAAAAGCTGTTTTAAGGGTAGGTACTTATAGTGCATGTTTAGCGATGGCGCACTGCTAGTACGTATTCCTCTTAATGCACAAATTATTTTCAACGACTGCAATTGGCACAAAAATTATATGTTTAATTCGGCAGTAAACTGGTTTAACGCCTCGGCTGGCTATAAAACTCTCAACCTTTTGTCATCTGGTTTGCTGCCTAATTTAACAAATAACTATTATTATCCATTTATTAATTGTTTTTTTTTAATTGTTAATTGTGTACGTTGTCTTGGAATTCATCAAAGGTAAGTTTTGTTTTTGAGGAGGATACATGATTCACAATGTGAAAACTTGTTATTTAAAACTATGTACAATTTCAAGTTTTCATTGTTAAAGAGGAATACGTACTAGCAGTGCGCTACCCTAAATCGTGCACTATAAGTACTATAAGCAATAAAAAATTAACTCAAATTTTCAAATGATCGGCAATGTTTGATTTAAAGTGTTAGATATAAGAAGCGACTTTGTCGTAGTTGTGGTAAAATTTTGATTTTCTATTAGTTTCTATTAAAATTGTAGTCTTAAATATGCTATAAAATGTATAAATTCAAACATAAAAAACAAAAGTAAGAATTTTGAAAAAAAAACAATACTACAGCGACAAAGCCCCAAGTTTTGTCTTTCATAAAACATTAAGTTTTACTTCAAACATTTAAAATTGAAAGCTGTTTTAATTGTACTTATAGTGTACGGTTTGGCGATGGCCCACTGCTAGTACGTATTCCTCAAAATACGCACGACAAGTGGTATGGGCGAAGATGATTCAACTTTGGAAATATGTTTCAGATTTTAGCATTCGTTGTATTTAACATTATTTCCAGATATAAATGATGTTATACATTGTAAGGTAACGCTGTGGCCAATCGCATGTTTGGCGTACTATCACAGAATAATAATATGCGAAGCGCAAAAAAAAACATAAGTACTTTCTCAAATATTATGTAATTTATTATTGACCTTACAATTTGGAAAGTACCATAAAGATAGTTTAAAATTGAATCTAAGCCGTCGTAAAAAAAATAATAGTGTAAGTACTATATGAAAAGTGCACCGGAAGGTAATTGATGTAATTATAAAATTTAGTAACGGCCAATCTTGTTTAAATATACCTAACTGTTTAAAAAGAGCATAATCTAATCTAATAATAACTTGTAAATAAGTAAAATAAAACAAAAAAAAATGCTCAAGTTATATTTAGAACATAATAAAACAACATACAATGTAATAATTTACTCATTCCTGAGCTCTTTCAAAGGTATATAATACCTACAATTATCGTAACAAGACTAAAAAATCTCATAATGTAAGTACTTATAATTTTATCTAAAAACAGGTAATTACAGTAAAGTTAGTTGGATGCCTATTTGACAAAAATGTATAACTTGAAAACTCATGCTAATTGCTAAGTAAAAATCAAAATCAAATTTATTTGTCTTTTAAAATAACAAAGTGATTCGGTTCTTTCACAAACTTTTTAAACTTAAAACTAAATACGAAATTTAACTAAAAAACCTTAACAATCATTTTCTTTTTATCCATATTTGATTCCATCCATTATTAAATCGTTGTATTTGTCGTTATATCTTCCTTGTCTAATCTTCGTTCTTCTCTCCTGCACCTGGTTATGTTTGTCTTTTTTTACTATCTCTTCTTTCATCTTTCTTCCTTCACCTCTTAGCTTTTTTTTTTTTTTCTTGCTTATCCTCCTCTTTGATAATATGCTTTCCTATCTTCTTTACCTTATTTCACTTTTTGTTCCTCTATCTCTTTCTAACATATGTACAGCATTTTATTCTCTTTTCTGTTTTCCATCTTTTCCTTCAGTTTCAATGCTCTATTTCCTGTTTGAATTATTAGGTATCCTGGTCTTTTATTATCTAATCCTAAAGTCCACCTCTTTGAATAACTAATTCCTGTTTCCCTCTTCAACCTCCCATCCCTCTCTTCTCTAAGCTTTCAGTATTTTTCTTTTCCTCTCCTCCATCACTTTCCTCCTCTCCAACACTTCCCTCATCCATTGTTTTCCTTCCCTTTCTCTCCTAGTAGTAACTTCCATTCCTTTTCCTCGTGTCTTGTTTCCCTGCATCCCTCTTTCATATGTATTATATTTTCCCATTCATCCCCACACAACCTGCATAATCTCTCCTCATCACTCATCCAATATTTATTTTCATTTTCTTCATTACCCATTCTGAACCTTGCAATCATTCTTATTTCATTCATTCCTTTTCCTTCTGTTATGTACCTTTGGTGTCTTGTCTGTCATTATTTTTATGTATTTCTCGTTATATTTTCCTTCCTTTATTTTTGCCCTTCTTTCCTGCTTCTGAGTATCTTTATCTCTTGCAATTATTTCCTCTTCCATCTTTCCTCTCCCTCCCTCTTAATCTCTTTATCTCTTCTCTCGCGTATCCCACTCTTTCATAGTATTTTCTTCTTTCTTCTTCCCCATATTTTACCTTCTGTGCCTCGATCTCTTTCCAACATTTATATAGTATTTCATTTTCCTTCCTACTTCCATTTTTCTTCATACCTTACTGCAATTGTTCCTGCTTGTATCCTTATTTTTCTATTTCTAGCTCTTCTTCCACTATATACCCCGGTGTTTCCTTATCTAGTCTAACGTCCACCTCCAGTATTTCTCCTGTATCTTCTCCAGCTCTTGCCATTCCCTCCAACCCCAAATCTCCGCTCCATACAGTACCACACTTCTTACCAACTTTTCAAACATCCATCTCCTTTTCTCTATCTCTTTACCAAATATCCTTTCCCCTAACCCCCATACTTGTCCTACTATTCTATTTCCTTTCATTTCATCTCTTTATATGGTCTCCATCTTTGTTATCGTATCTGATGTTGTAACCTAAGTATCTATACTTGTCTACTCTCTCGAGAATAAGATTGGGCTTAGCGGACATCCTTTTTCCGTCCTAAATTCTCTACCTAGCTTTCCTCCTATCCTCGTTCTACGCCTTGTTTCTTCGTATATTTCCTCTATTGCATTTTTATATCTCTGTTTATTCCTACCTCCTCCATCCTTTTCCATAATCCCCCCTCTTTCCACATTATCAAATGCCGCTTTAATGTCTAGGAATATTGCGTACATCTTTCCTCCTTTCATTGCTAACTCTTTATTGATTATGTGCTTTAATATGTATATATTGTCTATCGTTCCTCTTCCTTTCCTAAATCCTGCTTGCCAATCCGGTGTTATATTCTTTTTTCTATTTTTTTTCCAATTTTTTTCTAACTATTTCCGCATATATCTTATAGCCCGCATTCATTATACTCACTCCTCTATAGTTGTTCGCTTTCTTCCTATCTCCCCCTTGTAAATTGGGCATATTATTGCCTCTCTCACTTTTTCTGGAAACCCTTCTCCTTTCCATATTCTCTCGAATACTTCTCTTACTTTTCTCTCATTCCTTCTCCGATGTACCTCCATTGTTCTCCTTGTATTCCATCCGTCCTTCTGCTTTTCCTTTTTTACTTTATTTATTGCTCTCTCCATTTCTTCTTTTCCTATTCCACCCTCTCTGTGTCTTATCCTTTTTTTCCAACTTTTCACTCTCTCCTACTAACTTCTTACAGTGTTCTTCCCATTTTCCCTCATCTATATTTGCTTCCATCCTTCCTCCTTTTTTCCTCTTTTATTAATGAATTCCATACCTGTCCTTCATTTTTAATTTCTCTAATCTTTATCTCGTGTTTGTTTTTATGTTCTTCTTTATTTTTGCACATATTCCCTGAAAATTTACTTTTAACCTTTTGTATTCATCTATCTCTATCTTTCCTTTTTTCCATTTCCTTCTTCCTTTTCTTAATTCTTTTTCCCCTTCTCGCATTCTCCGTTCCACCAATCTTTTCTTTTCCCTAATTCTTGTTTTCTTAATCTATACTTTCTCTTCTCTGTTGCCATTTCCATCCTGGTTGTAATTCTCTCCATCTCTTCCTCCACCTCTTCTTTAGTATTTACTTCCTCTTCATTTCCTCTTTATATCTTTTTATACTCTCTTCAGTTCATACTTTCTTTTCTCTCCATACCTCTTCTTGTTCTTGTACCTCTTTCTCTCCTCTTCCATCATGACTACTTCTAGCGGCTGATGGTCCGATTCTATCTCCTCTCCTATTCTTAGTGTTTCTATGTCCTCCTTACTTTTTCGTTTATAATCACATAATCTATTACTGACTGGCCTCTTTCTCCTACATATGTAAATTCCCCTTTTCCTTCTTCTTCCAAATTTCAGTTCATTATTGTCAACCTCTTTCTTCACATAGTTCTATCAAAATTTTTCCTTGTCCGTTTATTTTCTTATCCATTGATATCCTATTTCTTATATCTCCATTTACCATTATTCCTCCCTCCTCTCTATCCTAGCATTCAAATCTCCTCCTATAATCAACTTGCCTTCATCCCTTTCTTCTATTGCCTTTTCTATAATTGCTTTCGTTGTGTCCATTTTCTTTCCATATATCGTAAAAAATATTATACTTTTCCCCTTTTCCGTCTTTACTCTGATTTGAATCATCCCCTCTACATTTTCTTCTTTTATTTCCTTTTCTATTTCCCATTCTTTTTTACCCCACTATTAGTCCTCCTTTCGCCCTTCCCTTTCTCTCTTTTCTTTTTGCATACTGAATTTCCCATACATATTCTTTCGGCATCTTATCTTTCCATGTACTCCATTCTTTTTCCTCCATCCAAGTTTCTACTAAACCTACCATTTAAAACCCTTTATATAGTTCAAAAATCTACACCTTTGTTTTTACCCCCACCCTTTTTCTCCATTTTCTTATCCTCCCCTCGTTCTCCACCCATCTTCTTTCTTCTCCCTTCACCCACATTTTCCTGTATCCAATTTTCCTCTCAAACCCTCTTCCTCAATTTTTTTGCTTCCATTCTTATCTTCATCTGTATTTCCCTCTCTCTCTTTGTCCTAACCTCGTCTATGTATATTTTGGTACTTTTCATTCTACTTTTGTTCTTTAGTATCTCTATTTGTCCTCCAAACTCGACATTTTATAATCACTATACCTTTTCTTATCTCCACGGCTTCTTTTATTTTCTTTTTCAATCCTAGATTCTTCTTTATCAGCTCCTCTATTTCTTGTTTTATTTCATTCTTTCCTCCTTTATTTCCATCCCCTTTACTACCAAATGTTTCTTCTTCTCTTTTTCCAAATTCTACTCTTTTCTCAGCCCATCACACTTCTCCTCCAATTATTTGCACTTTACCTCAAACTTCTCGCTCATTCTTTTTATTTCCTCTTTTATCTCTTTCATTTCCTCATTATTCTTCTGTTGCACCAATTTCATTTCCTTAATTTCGTTTAACATTTCTTTCCATATCATTTTCATTTCGTCATCGTTTTTCTTTTCTTTTTGCTACTTCTCTAAACCCTCCCTTTTCTTCTCTCTTCTCCTCCTCTTTCCCTGGTGATCTTTCTATTTTTTACTTCTTCTAAATAACCTATACAATTCTTCTTCCTGTCTTCTTTTTCTTGTGTCTGTATTCGACTCTTCCGATTTCGACATTTTGATAAATTATATAATGATATCTTTTAGACTTAATAAACTCCGCTTTAAATACAAAAATTCACACCTTTCTTTTCAAACTGCTTCGAATTTCTCACCGTAATTGACTATTTATTATTGAACGAACACTTAACTAATTACTATATCTATTTCGTACACCATTAAACAAAGTTTATCGTTTTAGAATATCATAAACGTTAAAAACAACGATAACTTAAATACAGTTCTTTATCACTTTCTGTTTATATGCGTTATTCCCTATCACTACTTATCACTATCACACACGTTGTTGTCTATTTCCTATCGTAATTCCCGATAGATTCTATCTCATTAAAACTAAACTAAAACGTCTATTACTTACTTATAATTATTTATAGTTAATTTACACTTCTATCCCAAGAGCGAATTAAAATCACTTCCTTTCTTCGTGAACGCATACAACCGAATCCCCTAATTGGTAAGTCAAATATGCCTTAAAAAAGTATTTAAATCTGTGTCATTAATTTATTTTTTTTTAGAAAATAGTGAATATTTAGGCCATCAAACTCAAAATAAAAATGACAAGAAACACTAATTTTTAATGAATACGACTCAATAATTAAAAAATAAATTTAATACAACAAATTGTATTCTTTTAATATATTAGTAAGTGTCATTTGGTCGAAAATTTTGTAATTTTGTTCCAAACAATTGATTCACTTCCATATGAATTAAAAGTTATTTTTTGTAAACTGAATCAATGGCAGAATTTTAAATTATTTACATATATCATATACTCGTATTGTATAGTGTTTTTATCATTTTCAGTTGTTTTTACCATAAACTTGGGCAGGCAATTTCATCCTTAATACGAGTTCAAAAATAAATAGAGAGATCAGATACAGTAATGAAACTACCTAACCATTATTTTGCGTACCACGCCAAAACTTTTCTCTGATAAAAAAATTCAACCTTGCATAGCAAACCTATTAGAACCAAATTTCCACAACTCCTAGAATTATTAATTTTAATTCAATAATTTTTTTATTATGGCTTCCTTCTAAAGAAAGGTTAGGATAAAAACAAATAGCAGTTTATTTCACCGTCGACGTTTCCGCAAATTGAAGTTGTCTTCTTCAAGATATAAAATTAATAAAGTTCTTTTTAGTGAAATTTGGACATCACAACAAATTTCAAATTTCACTAAAATAGAACTATTAATTTTACGTCTTAGAACAAGGCAACAATTCAGTTTGCCAAAACGTCGACAATGAAATAAACTGTTCTTTGGTTTTATCTAACTCCTACAGAAGGTCTTCTTTGAAAGAAAGCATACCAAAATTAAACTTAAAGGAGGAATCTTAGAAACTATCAATAAATTTTAAAACCCAATAAAAGAGTGATTCGATTTTTAAAAAATTAACCAAAATTGAATTGCGGACTTGAAACTTGGCTATTACATAAACAAATTGTTTTACTTAATAGCGTAAGTCCCACGAAAATCAAACTTTTTTAAACACAGAAAAATTGAATGTAACTGAATGTACATGCTACCTTCACCATAATGTTTTATTATCATTGTTTTAATATATTATCACATACGACCAAAGAAGTTAATAATAATTATCACCCAATTGAATTATACATGATATTGTAGCAAATTGCATGAAATTTAGTTATTATAGAATTATCTAACTATTAAATTGCAAATTGTACAGAAAATCGTGAAAATCAAATATTTATTTATGTTACTAAGATATCCTGTGCTTGCTACTATATCGGTACTCGTAGTGCTTTCGGGAAGTTCTGGAGGCAATGGCATATAGTTTCCACATTTAGGGAAATCTTTTGGAACTGGTAGCATCTGTTTGTGATCACCAACTTTAAATATTAAAGACATTCCAGTTTCCATATGAAATTCGATGTGGCAATGAAATAACCAATAACCAGGATTTGAAGCATAAAACCTTAGAATGGTGTAACCACCATTTGGAACTGTTACCGTATCTTTTTTCACTGGGTTTCTTAAATTTCGCTTGATTAAACCTTCCTATCCAGTTCTTCAACTTCTTCTTGTTTTACATTTGGACCCACTTTTCCCATGCCGACAACTCTGAATGTATATCCATGCAAATGAAAGGGATGATTGGCGTCGAAAGCAAAACCTTTATCAATTATGATTAATTCTACTACAGAATTTAATCGAACCTAAAAATGTTTTTAATTAAATATGTGGTACACTAGTGATAATGATATTTTTGGTCAAATTAAGATTGGAACAGTAATGAATAATAAACAATCAATTATTTTTTTGATCATGAATTTAATTTAATGTTATAATTAAATTATCTTCATTGATAAAGTCAAAAACAAATACATGGTAGAATAACTCCACATCAAAATTAAAAAAAATAAATATGTAACACTTGAAGAACATGTGTACATTCACAATATTTATCATCACATTTTCCAACAGTCGTTTTATTACAAAAGTCATCAGTGTTTATTTGATTTCTTTCTGACAATAGTGGAACCGACGGCATTTTCATTGATATGAAGTTAAGTTGTGGGGTAAGTAGTTGTTGAGTCGTTTCAATCACTAAGAATAAATAAATTACTATTTACTCTTGTACCTAAGTTTTACAAATTACCAGCTACAAAGCTGTAATGGTTGGGGTCGTGAAAATGTGGATTATCGAGTTTGTAAAAATCGTAGGAAATGTAAAATTTATAATCAGGTTTTCTTCTTAAACTAACATCCCATCCTTCTAAAGACTGCAATTCGACCATATTCAAGGACTTAGTTTCACCGGGTCCTTTATTTAAAGCATTTACTTGCTAGTAATTGAAAATGACATTAATTTTGGCATATAATATGTGATAATATATTTTACCATTCCTTCTTTGTGAGATTTTTCGTAGCTTACGGAATCATTAGGATAATCAGTGCTAGAACTTCCAACATACTGTAAAACTGCCACTTGATTGGCACTTAAAAATCGATCATCGCAGTCCATTAACCCTCTAAATCGCATCCAATATAAATCTATAGGTTGGTCTGCATTTACGATAAAATCAAATCGTTCTCCAGCGTACGTAACCACAGACTCAGCTATAAGATATTAATGTTTTAAGGATTAAAAAAAAACAATTGTTTGAAAACGTCTTCACCTTTTACAGGCACAAAATCTCTACCGTCACTGCTTATTACAGTTATTGTATGATTGTCTATAGACAATTCTATAGGGCAATTCAAAAACTCGGCATTAATAACTCTAAATCGATAACGATAACCCTATAATTGGTTTTATTTAAAAAAATTATTAAATTTATATTTTTTCATACCCTTTCAACAACAAATCTTTCAGTTGGAGTATAAACAGTTTTATTGCCATTATTTCCAAATTCCTTAAAGCGACCTTTACCATTAACTAAAAGATTCTCACCTTTATTGGTTCCATTACTACTGTGATGATAAGCTTTAAAAATTTATTCAATCCAGTTTGAGGTCCCCAATCCAATAAAACCATAATATGCTCCGATAAGTCGTAATCATACAGATCAAAATGAGGTCCTCCTCCTCTGGAGTGCGAACTATCAAAGATCCAAAAGCTCCATCTGTTCTCTGTAAGCCAATGTGCGAATGCCAAAAATGGGTACCAAATTGTGTCGCAGTAAATTGATATCTAAACGTTGTACCAGGTGGAATAGGACATTGAGTAATGTATGGTGTTCCGTCCATGTATGGGGTGTCGCGTTGATGGTATCCATGCCAGTGAATGCTGGTACTTTCACCTAACAAATGATTTTCTACGTCTACCATAATTTCATCGCCAAGACATACCTATAATAAATTATAATTTTTTAACTTTTGTTAGGTGAATCAAGTTCAATCTAATGTAGATACGGACAAGATATTTTAATGTGAAGTTTTCGTTGTAAACAAAGTGTTTTATGTAAGACGGCTAAGCGAAGAATTAATTTGCAATACAAGATTGAAAGCATTAACAAACAAACCACACATTTTAAACAAATTATACATACCTCTATGGCAGGTCCAGGCATTTGTCTATTCACTACCAGTACAGGTCGACTATTACCATCTCCAGGTATACAATGGGGCCTATTACAATCTTCTGGATTAAGCGGACAATCAAAACAAGCTTTGCTTAACGTGTGATACCACTCTAGTTCAAATTTGTATTTACAAACCATTGGGATTTGGTTTTTGCGACACACCCTTACACATGGATGTTGAGTATCGTTAAGTAATACATATTCAAAAAGCTCTCGCTCGGTACTATTTTCATTACCTAACAAAATACATAGGAAATGTTATTTAACATTATGTAAATTAATCGATTTGTACTTTGGATCTAATATCTAATTAAATTCATGATATTTTTTTTAATGTTATAATTGTGGTGATAGCATTAACAACCTTCTATTATATCTTAAATTACATAAAATTCAATTATTTGGGGTCATTTTTCTGATGGTTATAATGTAACCTGGAATTTGGAAATATAGATGATATGATATTTCTTGAACATAATTTAATAAAGTTAAAGACCCGACAAGTTGAGTGGCAATTTTTTTTATAATTTTATATTGTTTTTGTGCAATTTAAATAACTTTTATTCACATAATGTTAGTAGTTGTAAAATACTATAGCAAAAAATGCTTGTAATTAAGTTCGTGCCATTTACCTCCAAAATAATACAAACTGTGGAACAACAATAGAATAATCGAAGTTGTACCACTTAATTATAGCAAATGTTTTCGTAAACGATTAAAAAGGGAATCGATAATAATTATTTACTACTTTATGCGTCAGAAGAAATATATAAAAAGATAGCCTTACTCAATGGAGAATACGAAGATATACTGGTTAGCCATAACACTAATTGGATTAGTATAGTTTGAATTTCCATGATAATCTGTAACAATTTTAAATTTATAGAATATAATTTATATTTATAATTAAATGACGACACTTTTGGTATACTTGTTACCGATGAGCAAAAATTATTACGATTCTTTTTAGAATAAAGGTTCAATTTATACATAAATTCTGAACCTATGCTATGAATGTTATACATCTGAAAAATGAGGAGTTTCAATTCTGCACATCGTAACATATTTGTTCTCTCATTTGAAATATGTTTCAATATTTGCGCACTTAGAAAAACTAAAGAACTAAAGAAAACAAAAAGAAAATATCAAAATGTTAGTTTTAGAGAATCACATATTTGTACTTCATCTTTCTTAATTAATTTGAAAACTTTTTCTACTTGGTCAAAATCTTTTTGGAAAAAAAATATGTTGCATAATGTCATTAATCAAAAGGACCTATAATTTAAATTGTGCAGTTTTTGGTGTTTTTTTTAGATTGTGGTTTTTCTGAAATTTATACTGTTTGCTTTTCAAAATAAATCAAAGTCACTCTTAAATTTTTTCATGTATTAATTGTGTTAAACTGTTAAATGCAAATACTTTTGGAAAATCTTTGTGCTCCGTTGTGGCGTATATTTTATATTGCCCAAGATTTCTAGCCACTGTCCATGTAAGAACTACAGATTGTGATATTTTTAAATATCTCGGGTCGTAAAGTGAGTTTGTGTGTCATTGTTGGTTTGCCCAAATGGTTTTGTACGGATAATATATTAATTATCGTCGTTTATTTACAGATACTTGCGTCACTTCATTAAATGTAGTTCATCTTACACAATACGCGCCAGCCATACACAAAATGTATGGCATCTAGTTGGTGATAAATACGAAATGTACTAGTGCGTATGTTTTATTTGTGATACGCTGCCAAGCAACCGAACACACACACCATAGGCACGCAGTTACGTACTGGGTTATACAGGGTGTCTGTAAACGTTTTTTATTATAAATTCAAAACGGCTTATGCGATTTTAATAAGATGTGGCATGGTCAGGTAGTATTATTGGACGAATGTTTTGAGAAAATTTCTAAAAAATACTAATGCCGGAAGTGAATGAAACATGTATGACTCAACGGTTAATCATTAGTAACCTGACCTTTTAGATTTAACGAAGAATACAGTGAAAAATACTTATTTAAGTAAAGTAGTTATGCTCATTTAACTATCAACAGTGTCCCAAATTTTGTTTTCTCAATGGTACATTTTATATAAATGGAAATGTTAATAAACAAAGTTGTTGGTATTGGACCGATGTGAATCGCCACATTTTTAATATAACAACATACTAAATAACCACAAAAAATTAACGTTTGGGGAGGAATTCTTAAGAATGTAATCATCGTCCTGTCGTGACGGCAACTTGACTGGTGAACTTTATCTTGAACTGTTGGAAAATGTCATTAACCCGTAAAAATATCTTAGAAATTTTTAAACAAACTTTATTTCCAAGAAAGAAAGGAATTTGGAAATATGGAATGAATAATTAAAGAAAGCAGATATGAAAATCAATATAGGAAAAACAAAGTTCATAGTTATTGCTAGAATAGAAAGAAGAGCAAGAATACAAATAGAAAATAAACAGATAGAACAAGTTGAGTCATACAAATATCTTGGAACTATAATTAAAAGAAACGGTAATTACGAAAAGAACTGAAAGCAAGAAATTATAAATAACAAGAACATATAAAAAAAAAAACAAAAATGACAGTATACAAAACAATATACCAACCAATCTTGATAAACGGAAGTGAAACATGGATAACAACAAAGAGTCAAGAAAGCCAACTAACAGCAATGAAAATGAAAGATCTCAGAAGAGTGGAAGGGGTCACGAAAATAGATAAATTAAGAAAAGAGAACAATTAAAAATAAAACCGCTCAAAAAGAAGATTCAAGAAAACAGTTAAAGGCACATGCTAAGAATCACACAAGAAAAACCAACGAGGAAATTATGGGAGGCAAAAACCAAAGGGAAGAGACACGTAGGAAGACTGGAAAAAACATGGGATAAGGTAATAGAAGAAATATTAAAAAACAAAAATGTAACATTAAAAGAAACAAAGGTAATAGCACAAAATAGGAATGAATGGAAGCAGTTTACAAAAGACGATTAAAAGAAAAAAAATGGAAGGAAAACTCGACACCATAAATATAAGAAGTTCAAGAGAACACAAGAGAAGGGATAAAACCGTTTTTTAAATTTTGTATTATTTGTATTAAGTTTGTAGAAAAGAATGTAATTTAATTTAAATTAAGTAAGGTATTTGATATGTTTATGTAAACTAGTTGTATAAAAATCGGCCCTACACCGTTTGCCGTACTTGGGTTTTTGATAATATATTATATTTCCAAGAAGATGGAACACCTCCTTACTACATTCGACCAGTTAGAGGATAGTTAGATGACCGATTTTCAAATCATTAGGTTGGCCGAAGAGGGCCAATTGAATGGGCCTCAAGATCACCTCATTTAACACCCTGGAGCCATTTTCTAAACTGTGCTTAATTGTTCATGACCCGACGCTGGTAGACGCTGTTTCCTGAATGTTCCTGTGCGTCGCTGACCCAACGCTTCGCGACGCTCGACGCAAGTTTAAGAGTGTTTCTCTAGTCAATTGCCTACTTGCAATACCAGTGGCATCTTTGTGGAAATTTGAAAGTGGTAGCACTCCTGCTTGAATTATGGTTTGACTATACAAAATTTTGTTGTTTTCTGTGCGAATGACGCGCATTACAAAATTAATGTATGGCCCAAACGTCGTCGTTGGAACCTGGAGTTAAAAATTTATTAATGAAAATTTTTTTTAACGCCATGAACCGAGATGGAAACGCTTTTAAATACATCCAAAGAAAATTTCACTGATGCAATTAGAGACCAAAATTTTTATATTAACTTAATTTTCCCCCGACGCTCCCCAGACACACTCGTTTAGAGTTTTTGTAAACTTTTCAAAACAGTACAATAGGTACTACAATACTACTCAATAATTTAAGGTTTTCTAAGTTAATTTGCAGTTGAGTTGAAGTATTACAAATCAGATTTTGTTGTTTAATATTGTGGGAATACTTAAGCTATTTATTTATTTATTAGAACATTTCACATTTTGGCAGCTTTAACTGATATTGATCTCAATTAAAATGGGTTTCATAACGGATATAAACGGTTTGATTGTGGATTTGGCAATTTTGGTGTTCTCGCAACGACTATCAATTTTAGATAACCCACATAAATTAAAAATGAAATATATTTTTGTGTATATGTATAAATTTATCAGGAATTAGTAATTAAATTTGAATACACATTGTCAACAATATGTTTATAATAATTACATATTAAATGTTTTTATTTAATGAAGCGTAGCTTTAAAAGATTAAAAAATAAAATTTGCTATGTTTTAGTGTCCTTTTATTAGTATAAAAAATTAAATGTAATTAGCAAGTAGTTATCTTCTATCTTTTTCCAACATAGATGAAACTTTCTTTAATTTGATTCTGAAATAATGTATAAAGTAAAAAGAAGCAAGACATTTGAAATTTAATTGTTGTAATAGATACTTATGTTTTACTTTTACCTGGAAAAATACCTAACCATCGACAGTACGTTCAACTTTAGTATTAAGTAATTTTGCTTAATATATTTGCAATAATTAATTAAAATTCTATTCTATTTAGGTGACCTTATATATGGACTTATCTTTAGTTGCGACCTTATTTATGCGTAATTTTAACTTTTTAACATATCAATACCTACTTACTATATGGTGATATTAAGAAAATACGATTTATATTTTGATTAGATTATCCAAATTAAACATCATTAATTTTTTGTAATTATTAATCGTTGTTTAATTATATATTAAAAGATATTCCTATTTATGTGTTTTAACAATAATTTATTTATTTGCGCTGTAATGTCTCACAAAGATTTGTTAATTATTCAAAACTTCCACTGCAAAATTTATTCTCAAAATTAAGTTAAGCTAAACAAACAGGATAATATCATACTTGAAATATATAGTATTGAAACAATGCAAATTTTAATAGAAATGACTAGCCAGCTAAACAGCAACTAGAACCATTCTTTTGGACGATTAATTATAATTGCGTTATGCTTTTAAAAACATGTGACATTAATAATTTAATTTAAAATATTGATAAAACAACAAGAAAATGTTAAAGTTAATGAAAAACACTAGAGTTGCAAAAATTCTTATTACTAATTAAATTATACTGCTTGATTTAATACTTATGAGCATGTCCGAGAAGATGATATTAAAATCAACCTTCTTAGGTATTGAAGACAGTGCAAACTGCGACATTCAAATGATAATTAATACATAAAATTTAGACATTTTACAGTGTAATAAAAAATACTTATACGTAATAAAAAAAAACACAGAAAAACTTTGATGTATAACCGTTCGCACAACTAAGTAATTTGGGGTACTGCGGTGATTATTTCCATAAGATTTTCTCTTAGTAAATCACCGGCAATTTAAGTTTATTTATAATAAATAAAGTCCTTCTTTATTACTACATCATGTATCTAATTATTTCATCATTACATATGTATGGAAATTGCGTAGGTCAATATACAAATAGTAGTAGGTACATACCGCAATAACAATTCATTACAAATTATTTGTTAAAATAACATTTAATAACAACAATTTCATTATTTTTAAACATTTATAACGTATGCAATTTAGCTGAAGATATAACACAATGTAACTGCAAACACGTAATGAACTTGAGCTTCTTGCAATAAAGTGAAACATTGTAAATGGCTCGTAATTTGGCAGATATAATAAAGATATCAATAACAAAGGACTGATAAACATTGACCTTCAAGCTAATGTTTCTATTTGATAAATTGGATGATATATTAAAATAAATTTAAAATGTAAACTTCTACTTAGTTTCAATAAACAAGCTTTTGCTAATAATTTGACCTTATATAATACATAAATAACAATACCTATATAATTAATAAGTCTAATCATTGTTAAATGTTTTTATATCAATTTGTTCATTCTTAATCAATAGACATAACAGTATATAATACCACTGATAATACACAAGGTTGTGCCTAATTAGAAACTTTATAAGAGCAATCGAAATGAGATTGTCCGATTTTACACCATTTTGTAAGGTTGTAATCACTATTACCGTTATTACATATTATAAATATATATAGGGTGCCAAATTTCGATGTTTTAATAAGAGATATTTAAAAGTGGATCAACGAATCCTCAAACTCTTTTTTTGAGCAATTAAAGTGAGCAAATAGTGAATAGTAAAAAACATTTTTTTCTTCAAAAATCATTTTGGAGTATGAAGCGCATATTAGGGGTGCCGAAATTTTCTACCGACATGGTGGTTGATGTTAATCCATCAATGTTCAAAATAAGGTGCTTGGTTGTATAGTTTGGTGTGCCCTATTTCATAATCCTATTTGGATACAGAATTTCTAACGAAAATCTAAGACATTTTAACATAATAAACATTACATAGTCGAGAAATATTTAGAACGGGATACACTTAATGTATTTTTTCAGGGGCACCACTAGAACTGTCTCAGAATTGCTGAGTGTAAAATTTGGACACAATTGAATAGGGACCGACTGACGAACACAGTGCCAGTTAAGAGTGTTCTAAAACAATATTAGTTATGTGTAGAAAATAAGGGCTTCAGTTTTAACATTTATTAAACACAATGCTGAATTATGTTTAAACGCCCTCCATAGTTTGTGTTCCTAAAATATAAAGCCATATAGTAGGCGACATTAAATTAATTAAGAAAGAAGATAATAAGCAAACTTGATTCTTATGAAAGTTTGGAAATTTTTAAAAACAAATGTTTGCTTATGAATTATGATGATCGCGGACCACGAGGTTTTCGAAATTATTCAAGCTTATATAGGAATCAATGAGACGTAACGATGCGTTACACGCAGATAGTATATATAAGCATCTTTGTCCTTTATATTTTTAGTGTCAGTTCGCTCATGATGATAGCTTAGCTATCGAAACACGTACTCCATTCCATTCCTTTCTCTACAGTATGGGAGAGGACTGTACCTCGGACAATTTTTGATTATTGTTTTTAAGGAATATTTTTATTGCACATTTTTTTTTTCAGTAGTTTTATGATCTATATAGTATCTAAATAAATTTTAATTGTTTTAATTTGAGTGCCATTACTCATCAAATTATATTTTTTCAAACTCTTCATAGACGGTCTTGTATTTTGGTATACTTGAACATGTACCTTGGAACATACAGGTGACATAATGAAAAATAAATTATTTACTAAGTTTAAGTATTACGGTATTGAAAACATAAGTCTCTTTCTTATAGATACTAAATAATTGTTTACTCAACCTTATTATAGTTACAAAAATCAACTGAAAACAAAAGAAAATTTCCTTGCCTAGCTGTGGCCCTTACTGGAATAGGAGGAGGTAATTTTTTAATAACGTCTTCGAAAGGAAACTCATAAGATTGTTCAGAACTGTATACAATTTTTTTTTTCAGAGAGGTGCTTAGTTCTCTTCAAATAACCCACTTCTAAAATACCCAGTTCTCTTTTCAAAACTTCTATAACATAAAAATGTTGGGCCTTCTTGCCTTGCAGTCTAACCAATGCAAAATCTCCAATATTTATATCATTGCGTTTTTTTTTCCTAAATTGTTATTAGACTCTTCTTCTGCAAAATCAACATCTTCAAGCGAATCTCCACTTGAAGGTAACTACATATCTTCATCTGAACTGCCGCTAGATTCCTGCTTTTCACCGAATACTTTGCGTTTCGTTTCTATATGCTCTTAGACATTTTCTAGCAAAATGTTTTATGTAGATGCACACTTCCGATATGATTTTATACGTTTGTTAGTATCGGAACGACGTGCAGTTATGCGCAAAACGCTTTTTAAATTGGTATTTCTATTTGAATAAATTGAGACTTCTCATGCAATATGAACTTTGAACAGACCAGATTATTAATGTTAATCGTGTAAAGAAAATGATTAAAACGAGAACAGGGTCGGAATTGTGAAATTTTACAACTTAAAAATAGAACAAAATATTTTAACACTCGTAGTGCCCGAGAGTTTCAAGAAAAAATATAAATATTATTTCTCGAGTCGCTGAATTTTCATTTCGGAGTTACAACGCCTTCTAGTTAGGCAGTTAGATTGACTAGCGCCACCGAGGGTAGCTTGACCACCAGTCCCATTGAAATTCTAGCCCTTTTGTGCTAATGTGAATGGTGTAACAACGAGCTCGTCACATAAAATAGTAATACATCCAAAACAACCGTTTCTCGCAGAACTCCAGATCGTTCCTTACTAACTAACGTGTTAAAGAGTATCGCAAAGTGTGCAGCGACATAAACCATTTTGCTCGTCAAATAAAATAAACGTCTATATCGTATGAAGTGAGTCGCAAAATTTTAATATAAAAAGTGAAAAAAAAAACAATACGATAAATATAATAGTTTTAAACACCTGATTATCCGAGACCGCCACGCGTTCGCTCTTTTAAACGTTTTAAGACTGGAATTGAAACATTCAGATTTTACTTGAAAAAAAGAAAAATGCGTTTTAAAAGAAATAGTTCAAATAAAAGTTATAGACAATAACAATTTGAACAACTTTTTTCCCACAACTAATTTTGTAGAATATATTCTTAGAGATATTGTACAATTAGTGCCACGTGATTGCCATATCTCAGTAATTACTAATCCGATCACAAATAGTTTAAAACGAAAGTTGTGGATAATTAAATTACAAACTTTTATTTAAAGAATAAATGTGTAAAATTAATATTTTGCAAATATTCCAAGAACAGTTCACCTATGTAGGTAAGGGCTCTTTTGGCTCGACGGGTTATGCATGTCAAAAATTGAATCAGATCTGCTTTATTGTAAATAACACATATATGCCAAGATTCATACAAATTGAGCGGTGGGTTCTTCATATCGTGTCTAAATACGGACGGACCACGGCCACCGTAATAGTTGGATGTTTTCATAAAATTTATATTCAAGAAAATTGTACTTTATTGTTAAGTCATAAACCTGAAAGGGAAACCCCAGTACTACAAAAAAAATAGCAATACGTAAA